>VMDO01003821.1:0-135918 GCA_007922755.1 Pedetes capensis
CACTATTGTCAGTGCTTCTCTGCTGTTCATAGGGTTTTCAATGGCAGATTGATTTTTGGGAGGGGGTTGCCAGGTCCTTCTCCCAAGCCTGCAGCACCTGGTGTTCCCAGGCGGTCTCCCATCCAGGTACTAACCAGGCCCGACCCTGCTTAGCTTCCAAGATCTGACAGGATCGGATTCCACAGGGCTACGGCTGCAGCCTCGTTCTACTATATGTAGGGTCATTATGAGTCTGATCCTACTCCATGGCACCTAACATCAGCAACAACAGTAGAAAAGCTTTCTATAGGAAGAATAATGTGCTTAACCACCTGACAGGAAAGTGTTCAAGAAATAGGAGCAACTAGTTCACATTTTAAAAAAGAAAAATAATAACCAAATATCCCAGAAACACAGGCAAAATCTTCAGGAACAATGGAAGTTAAGACTAATAGAAATAGAACTTCTTTCTTTTTCTTTTCTTTTTTCTTTTGTTAATAAAATTCTAGCTTATCTGCATATTCCACTGGCAAAGCTGCAAGGAAATAGATTTCTCTCATATTTTGCCAGCAGCAATGCCAAGGGCTACAAGCCCTAAGGAGGAGGATTTGGCAATATCTAGCAAAATTAGATTGCATTTCATCTTTAATCCAGCAATGTCACTGGCAGAAAGCTATCACAGAAATACACTGACATAATATATAAAAGACATATGCACAAAGCTATTTTGGAGCACTATTTATAACAAGATTTATAATCCAAATGTCCATTAGGAACAATTGAAAAATATGATAAAATTACAAAATGGAATATTATGTATATATGAAATGAAGGACATATATATAAACCCTATAAAAAACAAAGTAGAAAAAAGTGTATTTAGTTGTCCACTGGTATTATAATAGAACAATCTCTGATAAAATAGTAACACATAAGCCTCTACCTTAGGATGCGATATGTGGGAAACTAATACTAAAACACAGACAAAGTGTACTGAAATCAATAAACTCATAATTTATATAAAACAAAATAAGACAAAATATGTATTGGTCACATTATAAAGAGCCTGAGGTATCTAATCTTTATTTTAAAAATCAAGCATCTATTTTGTTTTTCATAGTCAAATTGTGTAGCAGAATAATCAAGTAGTTGATGAGTGATCTTCCTTTTCAGAAACATTAAACATAATATGAAGTATTAATGATAAAATTATAATATTAATATTTTACAACCTCTCCTCAAATAATCAATCAAGGTACTATTTATCAACAACTTTTAGCATAGTGGAAAATAAGATGATGTAGCAATGTAAGAAGTCTGATAGAAATTCAACCTATCAGACATGATGTAGTAAAGGCATAAAGCCTAATCTGAATCTAATCAACTTTCCACATGTAACTACCAATTTAAAAGAAAAACAGAAGAGAAGAAAACATGATAAGCAACTCTACATAGATGCAATCATTATAATTTATACTGGGATTCCTTGAGGAGAAATAGAATTCTATATTAAATACAGACATTGTAAAACAAACCACAGAGCCAAAATAGCTAAAAGGGTAACCTTATAATATTTTTTAAAAGACCTTAGAGAAATGTTGCTGAGTAGTTGGAATGTAGGAATTTCACTTTCCCTAATTCAAAAAATAGGCTGGGGTTTAGCTCACTTGGTAGCGTGCTGCTCTCTGCTCTCTGAGGTCCTGGATTCGATCATCAGCACTGAAAAAATGGGAGAAGAACAAGGCAATCCACTCCTGAAACAATCCTGAAAACAATCAGTCAATGAAAACTCTATGAATGGAAGAGAAGCACTGATATAGTACTGGGCATGGCACAGTGTCAGGGAGTGTTTCATTCTGTTGTACATAGGGTCGCTATGAGTTGGAGCCAACCTGATTGCACCTAACAACAACAGTTCAAAAACTAAAAAGTTTAAGAAAATGATAGTTAAGCCAGGCTTGAGGGCACACACCTGTAATTGCAGTGGCTCAGGAGGTAGAAGCAGGTGGATCACAAGTTTGAGACCAGAGGCAGTCTGCGTAACTTAGCAGAGACCCTGTCTCAAAAAAATTAAAAAAAAAAAAAACGAAAAAAGAAAGAAAGAAAGAAACTGAGAGTTGATAGAAGACATTTGAGCTCTACTAGAATATTTGATGATATTGAGGAAGTATGATCATAACTTACGTGTCATGAGGTATTTTAGTCAGACATTAAAAAGTCATATTTTAGAGATATACAGTGAAATAGTAAAAAGAAAATTGAGCCACATCAGAGATTTGCTTCCTATCAATCTGGAGGTGAAAAAATCAGAGGCATGTGTATGGTTGTAAGTTAGTGATTATTAATTATTGAAACTAGTTGATTATTGAAACTAGATGAGGGGTATATGGGCTTACTATATTCTCTATTTTTGAATATATATGAATTTATCCTTTAGGAACACAGATAGAAACAGAAACACTCTAGATTAGAATGGGGAGACACTTGTAAATAGTCCCTCAACACTCAAGCAGGCATGAGTTCCAGGGTGCTCCACCTGCACGTCTAGAACACATACCTTTCCCATTTGCAGTAGGAAAATGAGACAAATGAAAGTCATGCAAAGCCTTTCACTACAAGAATGAAAAAAGTGGCAGTGTTACCTCTCCTCATACGTCATTGACCAGAGCTAATCACCAAACCCTCAACTGCAACGATTTTGAAAACACAATGTCCCATACAACAAAGAATGAAGTGGCAAGAGATATTGGGAGCAGTAGCAACATTAACCTCATCATTTCAAAGGATCACTGATAATAACTAACCCTTCCTGCATCATGTTAAAATGTTGGACTTCCCAGGGGAATAGAGAGTACCCCAAACATGGCCAGTCCCAGGAGCTCATCTAGCTCACTTGGAAACCTATGGGGCAAGATAGCAAAGGGTCACCTTTGCCATACATCCAGGTATCTCACTCTTCCCCCCTCCCATCGGCTGGGCCAAGATGGCACCCAATGTATGGTAGCCCCCTGGTGCCTGATTGGTCATTTCTGATCCAACCCTGTTCCCCTGATTGGCTGGCTATCAGGCCATATAATCTCCAGAGCTCAGAGTTCAGCAGCCATTCTGAACACCATCCAAGAGGAGCTTACCAGGTCCTTGTGGTTCCTTAAGGACCCAAGTCCTATTTAATCGTCTGCCTAGCCTAGCCTTCCTCTGACCTGCCTTCATCATACTTCAACTCGCCTGCTACCTCTATCTGACCCCAACCTCTACAACGCCGGATATCCTACATGGACCAACAGCTTCGAGAGGCAAGACACTGAGGGGCTAGCCTCCGAAAGTCAAGCACAGGGCCCCTGAACTGGTGAAACCTGGGAACCAGAAGAGCAATGACAACAGGGAGTCAATGCCCCAGTGGTAGAGACAGCAACTGAGTGCTTCCCTACTCCAATTTCCCTTTCCCCTCTCCCTAATCCTCCACTCCTTTCCCCTTCTTTGTGAATAAACCCCTGTCCTTTTACCCTGTGATGACACTAATTTCTCCAGCCACAGCCTCACCACCAGGTGCAATGTAGGGGCACCCACCTCTTGCTTCTATCCACAATGCAGAGTATCAGCTGATATTCCTATATAAACATGAAGAAAATGTTGAGAATTTCCTAAGCCCAATTAAGCAAAACATATCCAGAATTACTCTCTTAGTATATTTTCCCCATATTATATGTTTTGTAAGAATTAAATATGTTTTTGTATTGAGAATCACTCTGGGTCCTACAAGACATTAATTTCTTTATTAAAAAGAGAGTCATTGTTCTTTGTTTACTTTTTGTGATGGTTCCATCAGGTGCAACTACAAGGGAAGACACCAGAAAAGCTCAGAAAAATGGCATTGATTCTACTTCCAAGTCCTAGAAACGGGGGTGTGGCCCTCCACATGGGGCCATATGGGAAAACCCCTGCATTAGTCACCCTACTGGAGGCAGGAGGCAGAAGGTACAGGAGGCAGAGGAGGCAGCGAGCACTAGGCTACATTCCGTACTGGAACTTCTCCAGGAGTACAAGGCAGGGCGAGTGAAAGTCTGTAGTACTGGCTGCTTTGAATACTCTCAGAAGCTTCTTGATGTGGAGGTGCCCCCCACTGCCTGGTGCTGACCCTGAGATGACAAGGGCCCAGGAGGATCGGCTCCAGAACCTACTCACCAGGTGGAGGAGGCATGGTTCTGATTGGTCAGTTTGCCTATCAAGTTTTGCCCCAGCTGAACCTTTTATCCTTGGAAGTGGTGAACCCCTGACCCCCATTGATGGAGTCTGTCCCTAGCAAGAAATGTTTTTAGTATATTGGAGCATCTTAGTGTACTGAAAATTGTTGTTAGGTGCCATCGAGTAGGTGTCCAACTCATAGCAACCCTATGTACAACAGGCTAAACACTATATTAGTGCTTTTCAGCTATTCATAGGGTTTTCAAGGGCTGATTGTGTTTTGGGAGTGGGCTAACGCATCCTTCTCCCAAGCCTGCAGCACCTGGTGTTCCTAGGCAGTCTCCTATCCAAGGACTAACCAGGCCCGATCCTGCTTAGTTTCTGAGATTTGACAGGATCAGACACCATAGTAGTAGGGCTGCAAACATACTGAAAATAAAAATATATAAACAAAGTACTCACTAATGATAATATGTGCAGCATGTGAGGCCAGCTTGGTGCATTTCAGGAACAAGGCACTAAATGGAATAGTAAGGTACTAGCTGCAACTATGGGTTAGCTTCTTCTATTGCAGTCACAGTTGAGTCTATAATTTGAGGGCTTAATTCATGGGTGTAATTAGCCTGAACTAGTTCTCTGCAGTACTCATAAAAAAAACAGCCACAAACCATAGCAAACAGTCTTTCTGTGGATGAGAACTCACAGTTCTTTTCCCAAACATAAAGCAGATTGCAGACTCCCTTAGTGCTCCCTGGAAGGGTTAGAAAGGAGAATTTTTTTTATTTCAATTAGAAAAGTAACAAAGAATTTGTCTGGATCATGTTTTAAAGAAATATTTCCAGAAGCAGACTTATACAAATGAAAGAAAACCTCAGGGACCTGAGCTGTTAGGGCACAGCCTATGCACTGTAATTTCCATAAATATCAGGTATAGCAGGAAGCACTGGAATCAATAAAAGACTTGCAGAATTCCAGCTTCTGAGAAAGACCCACCACTCTGTCCACCTGAAGAAGGTACCAGGTTTGCAGACCCTGACTGCCAGGGTTCCCACCAGGTAGATGGCAGTGACACTGTTACCTCTACCCACTTCAGAGACTTTGGTGTGTAAATATAAATATTATCAACTGTTGAAGGTCTTGGTCAATTGCTTTAACTGAAAGAAACCTCCCCCTCCAGAGTTCCTCAATATTCCTCAATAATTTGCACCTAATTATTGTAGTTTTAAAAAGTTATCTGGTTTCAGTTAGTTCTTGACCTATATATGTTACTGCACATAAGTTTCCAAAGGAAGGAGGTGAGATACATTTTTCTCTGTTTATGCTATGTACTACCTTGATGAGGGGGCTGCGATTTAGCTCAGTTGGTACAGCACTGCTCTGTAGTCTCTGAGGTCCTGAGTTTGATTCCCAGCACCAAAAAAATGGGAAAAGGATGTGGCAATCCACCCTTGAGGCAATCCTGAAACAATCAGCCATTAAAATCTCTATGAGGGTCACTATGAATCAGACACAATTCAATGGCACCTAACAACAACAACAACCTCGATGAGAAACAGCATAGGCCAGCAGGTCTGCATTGAATGGATGAATGGATGTTCAGCATGTGAATGATGGGACACAAAGCGAAGTAATAAAAAAAGTCCTTAAATAGAGAAAAATATCAAATGAAATGGCATGAACTCCAAACCTCACCCTTTAGGAAATGAAAATGTGCATAGGTTGTCCCCCAAAATAATTTCAATATGAAACATATCCTGAGAACTCAAAAGACTTTCATTGACTTTCATTCATATTGAAGAGAGAAAAACAACTTAGAAAACTGATTTCACAACTTCCCAAATCCTCCACACATAAGCACAAGAGCCCAACTGTTTAGAACTGTCATCTGTCAGGACAGTTTTGGCTATAGGAAGTATTAAGACAGGCTGGTCTTTATTCAACAGAAAATCACTCCTCTGCAGAGTCAGAAACATGCCTGACCAAAGAATGGCATCTGGGTAGTTGGTGAGGTTAGTCAGGAAACCATTTATTGAGCCAGAATTATGTTTGTAAGGTTTTTGTCTGTTTAATATGTGGCTTCATTAGAGTGCTAATTAAGTTTGCATATTCAGATTCCTATTTTTTTCCAAAAGTAATTTTTAAACTCGCTAAGGGTTTGGGATGTGGTCTTACAATTTTTTATATCTTCATGGAAACAAAAAACGACTTTCATATTGTTGCTGATCATTATATATTTATCAAATGATGCACTAATGTGTTCCTTCTCTTCTTAGATACCATGGCTCACAGTGACTCTACACACCACAGAGTGAAACAGTCCCCAATTCTGTGCCAGGAACATGATGTCTTTAATGTTTAATTCCATTGTAGCAGATACTGTGTCAATCCACCTAGTTGAGATTTTTTTCCCATGTCCTCTACTCTCCCAAACATTGTATCATTCTCCAGGGATTGTTCCCTCCTGACCACATATCCAAAAAGGTCAGATGCAGTCTTGCTTTCAAGGAGCACTCTGGTTGCAGTTCTTACAGGACAGAGACCTGTTGGTTCTTTTGGCAGTCCATGGTATATTCAATAATCATCTCTAGCACCATAATTCAAAAGTATCAATTCTTCTCCTATCTCCCTTATTCAATGTCCAGCTTTCACAACCATATGATGCAAATGAAAATACCTTAGCATGAGTCAGATGCACCTTCATCTTCAATGTGACATCTTTACTTTTCAACACTTGAAAGAGATCTTTCACAACAGCTTTTCCCAGTGCAAAGCATCTTTTGATTCATTTCCTGCTGCTTCCATGGGTGTTGATTATAGAACCAAGTAAAGCAAAATTTTGGACAACCTCAATCATTTCTCCATGTATCATGCAGCTGTGTACTGACCCACTTGTAAGAATTTTTGTTTTGCTGATGTTGAGGCACAATCCATACTGAAGGCTATGATCTTTGATCTTCATCAGTAAATGTTTTAAATCCTCTTCACTTTCAGTAAGCAGAGTTGTATGATATGCATGATGCAGGCTATTAATGAGTTTTCACCCAATGATGGTGTCATGTTCCTCTACATAAAGTACACCTTCTCAAAATATTATCAGGATAGAGATTTAAAAGCCTGCAGCTGTAGTCCTTTCTCATCCGATCCTGTCAGATCTCAGAAGCCAAGCAGGGTCCAGCCTGGTTAGTACTTGGATGGGAGACCACCTGGGCACACCAGGTGCTATAGGCTTGGAAGATGGACCCTGGCAACCCACTCGCAAAAAACAACCAGCCGTTGAAAACCCTATGAATAGCAGAGAAACACTGACAATAGTGTTTCTCCTATTGTATATAGGGTCGCTATGAGTCAGATACCGACTCAGTGCCACCTAACAACAACAACAAGAGAGATTTTAAAAGAACAGTGAAAGGACACAGCCCTGACACAAACCTTTCTCAACTTGAAACCAAGTAGTGTTTCCTTGTTCTCTTCGAACGACTGTGTTCTGGTCCAGGTACAGATCCCTCATGAGTATAATTAAGTCCTCCATTATTCCCTTTCTTTCCAATATTATCCATGATTTATTGTGATCCACACAGTCAAGTGCCTTTGCAAAGTCGATAAAACAGGCATAGATATCTTTCTAGTATTCTCTGCTTTCGGCTAATATCCATCTGAAATCAGCAATGATATCCCTGATCGCATGTCCTCTTAAGAATCTGGCTTGTTTTTCTGGCAGACCCTTGTGTATATACTGCTACAGTCACTTTTGAAAGATCTTTGACAAAATTCTACTTGTGTGTGATATTAATGATATTGTTAGATAGTTTTCACATTTGATTGGATCTCCTTTCTTGGGAATAAGTATAAATGTGGATCTATTCCAGTCAATTGGCCAGGCAACTGCTTTTCAAGTCTCTTTCCATAAGCAAGTTTTCACCTCCAGTGCTGCATTTGTCTCTGGAAACATCTCTATTGGTATTTGTGGGGCGTCGCCCTGTCACTGGACTCTCTCCTGCTATGAGCAAGGACCAGCAGCCAAAGACCCGTCTTCTGGTGGGGGGGAGCTGGGCACCCAGGAGCCACACCGCCCGGAAAGGAGGCTTATGCCCACAGCTGCTCTGAGAAGCCTTGAAAAAGGCAGGCTCAGAGGCTTCTGCCAATGGCTGCTCTGAGAAGCCTTGAAAAAGGTAGGCTCAGAGGTTTCTGCCCATGGCTGCTCCTTGCTTCTTTTCTTCCCAATGAAGGCGCCAAATCCAAGTGCTCTGCTCCCACAGCTCTTTATTTCTTCCTTGTCTGTCCCAGTCAATGGAATGGACCCAAACTGTTCCGTGTATTGCCCTTATATACTCTTCTGGGGCTTGCCAAGGACCAATCACAGGCAGTTACCTCATACGGGTTTCAGCCAATCAGAGGGGATATTCAAATTTGGTTTTGTAGAAGTAGCCAATCAGGGGTGGTTCCATAACGGTCCAATCAGGAGCTGTTCTGGGGTTTGGAAACAGCCAATCAGTGTCGGGGGGCCAGAGGCAAGGGAATAGGTGCCAGAGCCATCTTGGGGAGCTCGATGACCCTGAGTTCCAGGATGTAGGGCAAAGGTGACTGCCTGGGGAACAAGCCTTAGTCCTCCAAGGGAGCCTAGATAGGCCCTGGGTGAACTGCCTCTCTAGGCAGTGCCCTACAGGTATTCAGTCAATTCCAGGATACTTGAGTTTCACCAATTCCTTCAAGGCTGCTTCTACTTCATCTTTCCATACAGTTGGTTCCTTATGAAATGCAACCTCTTGAAATGGTTGGTCCTCCACCAATTCTTTTTGATATAAAGACTCTGTGTATTTATCTAATTGTCATTTGATGTTTCTTGTGTCGCTTAATATTTTTCCTATAGAATCCTTCACTATTGCCATTCAAGGCTTGAATTTTTTCTTCAATTCCTTAAGTTTGAGAAAAACAGAGCATGTTCTTCCTTTTTGGCTTTCTGTCTCCAGCTTTTTGCACATGTCATTATATACAATTTTGTCTTCTCGAGCTGCCCTTTGAAATCTTCTGTTCAGTTCTTTAACTTCATCATGTCTTCCTTTTACTTTAGCTGCTTGACATTCAAGGCCAAGTTTCAGAGTTGCTTGTGACATGCAATTTGGTCTTTTCTTTTGTTCCTGTCTTTTTGATAACTTTTTGCTTTCCTAATGAATAATGTCTTCGGTGTCATGCCACAACTTGTCTGGTCTTCAATCATTAGTATTTAATGCACTAAACCTGTTCTTGAGGTCTTCTCTGAACTCTGTCATGATATAGTCAAGACCATACCTTGGCTATTATACACTTGTTCCAATTTTCTTCAGTTTCAGTTTGAACCTGTATCTGAGCAGTTGATGGTTTGATCCATAATCAGTACTTGTTCTTGTTCTGACGTTTGATATAGAGCTTTTCCATCATCTCTTTCCACAAATGTAGTAAATTTGTTTCCTGTGTGTTCCATATGGTGAGTTCAATGTGTATAGTCACTGTTTATGTTGGTGAAAAAATGTATTTGCAATTAAAAGGTCATTGGTCTGACAAAATTCTACCACGTGATCTCCAGCATCATTTCTGTGACCAATGCCATGTTTTCCAACCATTGCATCTTTTTCATTGTTTCTAACATTTGCATTCCCATCACCAGTTATTATAAGTACACCCTGATTGCATATTCCATCTCTTTCAGACTGCAGAACTGGTAAAAATATTTCCTATGTTCATTTGTAGCTTTATTGTTGGGTGAATAAATCTGAAATATTAGTCATATTAACTGGCTTTCCTTATAGGCCGATGGATTTCTATCACTGACAGCATTGTATGTCAGGACAGATGTTGAGATATCTTTTTTGATGATGCATGCAACCCCATTTCTCTTTACTTTTTCATTCCCATCATAGTAGACCATATGATTATCTGATTCAAAATGGCCCATGCCAGTCCAGTTTAGCCCACTCATGCCTAGAATGTTGATGTTTTGGTACTCCATTTCCCTTTTGATGATTTCTGGTTTTCCTAGATTCATACTGCATACATGTTCCAATTATTAATGGATGTTTACAGTTGTTCATTCTCAACTTAAGTGTTGTTTAAGGGCTATAGATGACAATGAATATGAGGCATTCTGAAATATTATGTATGATTTTTGTTTTGTTTTTGTTTTTTTCTTATACTGGTTGTAGACCCTAGGACCTTACTTATGCTAGGTAAGTACTCTACCACTGAGCTGCATGCTACCCCTTTTTTATTGTTTATTTGGAATCTGGGTCTTACTAATTTGTGCAGGCTGCCTCCGGTCTTGAATTTGTGATCCTACGGTCTCAGGCCCCTGAGTAGCAGTGACTACAGGGGTGTGCTATGGCATCCAGCTAGTATATGATTACATACACAAAGTTGAGTTCCCATTGACCCCACAGATAATAATTTCTATATCCTTATTAATATTCTTTATTTGGAGACATATCATTCTTTGGGCTGTTTTAGATGCTTGTTCATGCTATCCTTTAGCTTTTTGGACATTTTAAAGACATTGCTTTTGCTCTAAGTTGAAATTGTTCATTTAAATAGTGATTTTTTTCTAAATTATTTTTGTAAACACTGGTCTTTGCTATGTGTTAACTGAAGTTTCTGTTCTGTTAGTGGGTCAGTTGATAATTTGACATATATTTTCTTGAATGTGTAGATCCAAGAAAAAAGCAAGAAAAGAAGGAAGGAAGAGAGAAAGAAGTAAAGAGAGAAGAGGAGAGCAGAGGAGTAAAAGAGAAGAGAGGAAATAAGAGGAGGGAAAAAATCCTGCTCACTACAGAATGACTCTGAGTTAGGACAGTTCTACGCTTACCTGACCTGTTTACAACTCTGTTATAGCCTTGTCTTCCCACTTCGTCAGAGTCTGAAAGTCAACCAGAAGTGAAATCTTAGTGTTTTCTCAGGTCTTAGTGTGCCTCTAGTCTTGAGCATACATACAAATGGTCTTGTGAATTCCTACAGGCTGTTTGATTGTGCCTCTCCTGTCTGATTTCATATGTTGAAATCTTTATTTCCAATGTGATGATCTTGGAAGATCTTTAGGAGATGATTATGTCATGATAGTAGAGCCTTTAAGAGTGAGATTAGTGACCTGACAGAAAAGACACAGGAGTTCTCTTTCTCTATATCTTCTCTTTACAGGCTGGGGTTTCGCTCAGTTGGTAGAGTGTTGCTCTGTACTCTCTGAGGACCTGGGTTTCATCCCCAGCATCGCCAAAATGGAAGAAAGATGTGGCAGTCCACTCCTGAAATCAGTCACTGAAAATCCTTTGAGGGTTGCTTCAAGTTGTAATCCAACTTCACAGCATCTAACAACAATAACAACAACAACAACAACAACAAACTATATGAATAATAATTCACATAACTCTATCAATCTGAATTTCTACACCAGGTTATTTTTTTCCCTAGGCTGAATGTTATATCATATGAAGCCTCTGGATTTATTTAACTTAAGCATTTTTGTAGAACATTTGATCTGCAAACAAATTTTGGTTACTGGAAAAAGCTATGAATACAAATTGTAGATATGGGGGCACAGAAGATTTCATTTTCTGAGAATATTTTTAACCAAGTAATTTTTTTCCCTTTTTCTTCTTGTTAAGTGCACTTGAGTTAGAGCCAACTCCTAGAAGTCCTATATAAAATTGTAAAATGGAATGAAACACTCCCTGACATTGCACCATGACTAGTACTACTGTCAGTGTTTTTCTGCTATTCATAGGGTTTTCAATGGCTTATTGTTTTGAGAGTGGGCTGCCAGGTCATTCTCCCATTTTTGCAGTGCTGGGGATCAAACACAGCACCTCAGTGAATGTGCAGCATCACTCTACCAACTGAGCTAAAAACCCCAGCCCCAGAGTAGTAGGATATAAAACACACAAAAATTACATAAGTTAATTTTATTTGCATATCTAAATATCCCTTCAGGACATATTAAGCCCAAAATGAAGCCACTTTAATTTCTTATAATATGATATGGCATTTATGAAACTTTTACTATATACCTCCTATTTTTGTAGTGTAATCTTGGATCTTTAATTTTAATTATTGTAATAAAATGTAATTCCCTTTACAATACTTGTGCCCCGTAATTATTATTCACATTGGCATTTATGTGGTCAAGAAAAAATATTCTAATGATATAGATATATCATTATGATTAACTGATTTTATCTTCACTATTAGAGATTTAGTATCATAACTTACCCACAAATGATTTATTTTTCACAAATAGATTTTATTTATAAAAGCATTTGGATACAAAAGGGCACAAAATTAACAGAAATATTTAGGTTTTCAACTCACAAATTCAACAAGCATTATTATTTTCATGTTAGATTCATATTTTTAAATATATTAATATCATTTGTTGTTGTTATGTGCCGTGGAGTCAGTGTCTGACTCATAGCGACCCTACATACAACAGGCAAAACATTATTGTCAGTGCTTCTCTGCTATTAATAGGGTTTTCATTGGTGGATTGCTTTTTGGGAGTGGGTTGCCAGGTCCTTCTCCCAAGCATACAGTATCTGGTGTTCCCAGGTGGTCTCTCATCCAAGTACTAACCAGGTCTGATCCTGCTTAGCTTCCTAGATCTGCCAAGATCTGACACCACAGTGCTATGGCTCAGGCATAATTTCACTAAAAGGATTTAATTACCACCTTCCTCTTATATTTCTCTCTTCAGTACTTTATGGTAACCCTTCTTTTGAAGTTGTATTGTCTTCCTGTTCTTACTTTATAAAATACATGAAGCCATAGAAAGACATAGTAATGTTATCAGAGATCAATTTTTATGAGTTATATAACTATCTGTATAAATTGTCCACTCAACGTATTATTCAACATTGTTTTCAAATCTATTCATATTAATACATTTATTTATATATAACTTATATAATAAATTCAAATGTACATGTATTTTATTGTTTTCTAATTCTTTCCTGAGCTGGGGTTTAGCTCAGTTGGTGTGGTGCTTCTCCACAGTCTCTAAGGACTTAGCTTCAATCCTAGGATTGCAAAAATGGGAGAAGGATATGGCAATCTACTCCCAAAACAATCTTGAAACAATCAGCCGTTGAAAACCCTATGAGGGTTGCTAAGTGAATAGCACCTAACAACAACAAACAAAGTACCATAGCAACTTACTTTGGGGTCTGGGGTTTGCCTCAGTTGGTAGAGTCCTGCTCTGCACTCTCTAAGGATCTGAGTTTGACCTCTGGCACTGCAAAACAGGGAGAAGGATGTGACAATCCACTCCTGAAGCAGTCCTGAAATAATCAGTCATTCAAAACTCTATGCAGGTCGCTATGAGTTGGATCCAACTTGGTGGCACCTACCAATAACAACAACAACAATTCTTTCCTAACACATTTAGATTGCCTTCAATTTGGGTAATGACACAATACAGCATACCAATGCACATCCCTGGAGAAGCTTCCTTGTATATAAGCAATACTTCTGGCTATACAGCCACAGGTCACATCATGACATTTTGGTCAATAATGTTATTGTTGTTAGGTGCCGTCTAGTCTAGTCTGACTCATAGCAACTCTGTGTACAGCAGAACAAATCACTCCCTGATCCTTTGCCAGGCACATGATATTATTTACATTTAAGCCCATTGTTGTAGATACTGTGTCAATCCATCTGGTGGAGGGTTTTCCTTTTTTTCATTGACCTGCTGCTCTCCCAAACATGAAGTCTTTCTCCAGGGACTGGTTTCTTCTGACTACAGTCCAAAATACGTAAGATGTAGTCTAGCCATACTTGCTTCCAAGGAGCACTCTGGTTGCACTCTTCTAAGACAGATCTGTTGATTCTTTTGGCAGTCCGTGGTATATTCATCTCCAGCATCATCATTCAAAAGCATCAATTCTTCTCCTGTCTCTCTTGTTCAGTGTCCAACTTTCACAACCATATGATGTGACTAAAAATACTATGGCATGAGTCAGGCACACCTTCATCTTCAATGTGACATCTTTACTTTTCAATACTCTAAAGAGATCTTTTGCCACAGCTTTTCCCAAAGTAATATGTCTTTTAATTTCTTGACTGCTGCTTGCATGTGTGTTAATGATAGAACCAAGTAAATCAAAATCATGGACAACCTCAATCTTTTCTGCATATATTGTGAAGTTGCATACTGATCCAGTTGTAAAGATTTTTGTTTTGTTGACACTGAGTCACAATCCATACTGAAGGATAGGTTCTTTGATCTTCAGCAGTAAATGTTTTAAATCCTCTCAACTTTCAGCAAGCAGAGTTGTGTCATCTGCATAATGCAAGTTGTTAATGAGTCTTCCTCAAATCCTGATGCCATGTTCTTACTCATAAAGTTCAACTTCTCAGACTATTTGCCCAGCATATAAATTGAAGAGATATGGTGAAAGGATCCAGCCTTGACACACATCTTTTTCAACTTTAAACCAGGTAGTGTTTCCTTGTTCTGTTTGAACAACTGCCTCCTGTTTCATGTAGAGATTCCTCATGAGTACAATTAGGTGCTCTAGTATTCCCATTTTTGAAGTGTTATCCATAATTTGTTATGATCCAAACAGTCAAATGCATTTGGAAAGTCAATGATCAACTGTTCCTAGTCAATGATAGACTATTCTTAGCTCAGCCTTTAATTTTTTCACTCAATTTGAAATAGAGATCACAAGGAAGCAAGTAATATCATCTGAACAAGGCTTTAGTGGGCTCATGGTCCAGCATAGAGAGATAGCACATGGGATGGGGTTCTCAGATTGGCTCATCAAGGACAGGAAATCACAAAACTTAGATAGACAAGAAGTGAACTCACACAGATGCACAATCAGGTGTTGTGTGTGATCCCAGCATTTCTGCAAGTACCTTGTCAGTTCTTTGCTCCCAGCATCAGGGGGTGCATTTAACATGACAATTTGCTCATGCACATTGGGTCCATCTGCACTTCGCTTAAAAAAGGTGGAGGTATGACTATCACTACCTCAAGAAAGTCATATATCAGTCAAGTTCAGACATAGTGAATATGGGGGATTGCAGGAAACTTGATGGAGCAGCCAGCAGCTCCAGAACCAGGTCACTGATGGAAACAACCTTTTGAAAGGGAGTTGAACTAGAAGGGAAACCTTGGTGGAATCAGGGCTCTCTCTGCTCTATCTCAGGACCACATATACAATAGTGGTCCTGCATAACTACATTGCCTAGCTACAATATAGCCATCATAGTGTGTGTAGGTACACTCCATAGTGTTTTGACAATGAGAAAAATCACCTCATGCCATATTTCTCAAAGCCATTACATTGTTATGCAAACATTAAAGAGTGTACTTCCAAAGTCTATTACGTACCTAAGTTGTACGGCACAACCTATTTTATTTTTTTAAAACTTTTTTGTTTAAGGAGAGGACACAAGCACATCCAGGAGCCTATGCCTCTACAGGGTCAGCATCATAATATCACTATTTTCCACCTCCACTTCTTGTTCCATCCAAAAGTCTTCAGGGGCAATAGCGTGCATGGAGCTGTCATCTTCAATGATCAAAATGCTTTCTTCTGGAATCCTCCCAAAGGACCTGCCTAAGATGTTTTACAGTTACCTTTTCTTTAATAAGAAGTGGGAGCACATTCTAGAATGATAAAAAGTAGAGTATAGTGAATGCATAAACCAGTGACAGTCACTTACTACCTTCTCAAATACCATGTACTGTACATGTACCCATTTTATATCTGACAGTACGAGAGGTTTGCT
The DNA here is from genome assembly GCA_007922755.1 of Pedetes capensis. Lineage (NCBI taxonomy): Eukaryota > Metazoa > Chordata > Mammalia > Rodentia > Pedetidae > Pedetes > Pedetes capensis. Next base: position 15,919 of record VMDO01003821.1, read on the forward strand.
TACACCACCATCAACACAAACACAAGTAATACATTATGCTAAGACTTTGAGAGACCTACAGCATTGCTAGGTGATGAGAACTTTTAATTCCTTTGTAATATTATGGGAGCACTGCCATATATGTTGGCTGTGGTTGACTGAAATGTCACCGTGCAGTATGTGACACAGTAGCAATACTGTCCTAAAACTAGTTAAGAAGGGAGGCTGCCCTCAGCTATTACATGATGACCCAATTTGCCCATCTTCTAGGGACTGCCTCAGGTTTAAACCTTGAAAAATCCTTCATTCCACAATAATCCTCAATACTGTAGAAATCAGCAAAGTCAATTACTCTACTTTCACCTACTTGGCAACTCTGGGAACTAAAAGAATGTATGCATCAAACGTGCTGGCTATGACTTCATGTAATAATGAAAAGAAGAGGGAAACAAAAATATCACTGAAAGCAATAGCAGATATTTAAAAAGAGAGATGAGATACAAGGTTTGCCTATATAGGGTTCATAACAGAAAATAAATGGAAACAGTTATGTTTTATTTGAAGACATGATCTAAGAACACATTTCTGGAAGAATACAATGTCTTGTGTCGTATCTATAAGACACATTGTGTGGTGCAGAAAATCAACCCAGAATGATTAGCTATAAGAAAATTTTAGGCAACTTATTCAATTAAAAAAAAAGAAGATAAACAAGCACTATCTTAAGGAAAGATGATAAGTATCTAGAAAGTAGGGTAAGGTTTAATGAAATTTTAATCAAAATCTCAACTTTTTAGATTCAATTAGCAATTTAATTCTGAATTTTAGCGTGGTAAGTGTTAGGTGGACTGGGGTTTAGGTCATTTGGTAAAGTACTATTCTGTACTCTCTGAGGCCCAGAGTTCAATTCTCAGCACAGCAAAAATGGGAGAAGGACCTGGCAACCGGTCTTGGAACAATCCTGAGACAACCAGCCATTGAAAACGCTACTAATAGCAGAGAAGTACAATCAAAGCTAGTTCCAGCAAATGAGCCCCCAGCTGGAAGACATGCAAGATATGACTGGGGAAGAGTTGCCTCCTCAAAGCAGAGTACATCTAAATGACAAGCATGGAGTAGAGCCCCTGGGACCTCCTTTTGCTGATGTGGCATGACTCAAAATGAGAAAGAGCATAGTGGCTGTAAGAATGGGCTCAAACATAAAATGATCATATGCCTGGCACAGTGTTGGCTACTGTTTCATCCCGTTGTACTTAGGGTCACCATGAGTTGGGTTTGACTCCATGACACTTAACAACACATCAAAAAGCCACCATGCTCAGCACATGTTTCCTTGAAAAATTTTTGGTTCATCTACATGCATATTAGGGTCAATATACAAGTTATGTGAAAGACTTTGTTAGGATTTTGATTCAATTTTCATTTTTACCAAAAACTTAGTTTTGTTAAGAATTAACATTATTAAACCAGAGACCATTTAATTCCAGAAAATAGTAAGGATTGTGTTTGATACTGAAATTTTTAAGTAATCTTTTAGCATACTCAGAGAAGATCTGTTATTGGACAGAAATATTATTTATATAAGGCTGAATTGGACCCTAATTCACCTGCTGTTCAAATCTATATTCATGAACATATTTCTCTTCACTTGAATTAAGGCTAAAGGAAACACACACATTTATATAAATCCTTCAGCAACTACATTGAGCTATTTACGGAGAAACACCAAAGCGACGGTCTCAGCATCTTTCCCAATTATCTGGAGCAGTGAATATATATTGACTTAAGAAAACAGTTAATTACTGCCAAAGCCAGACAAAAGATCAAATTTTTATTTTCTCCCCTATATTAACAGTTCATTCTTGATTACACAGAGAGGTTTACCAAATTTCTCTATTTAAAACTTTAACATCAGACTTCATTTTTGTTCGGGCACCATGCCTATTCATTCGAGATGGAGCAATGTCTTTAATCTGACTTTGTCTGTAACACATGAGTAGGGGCACAGTCAATTCTTCCCCAGAAGGGAAAGATCCCCCAAGGAAGAGGGAGGGAATGGTTCTGTGGTCACAGAACCAAACTGAAGGTTTGAACAAGTCATAACCACAAAGCATAAGACAGTGAATTAGGGAATATAAAAAACATTCAATTCAGAGGAATTGAGTTTTCATCATAAATGTTGTGAAGAAATAAAGTTCACTCCTGACGGTATATTCCTGTCATTGTGGTGGAATTATGAAAATGACATTAAGAAATCTCTAGAGCTTTATATTATTTCTATGGAGGGAGAAGAGACCTCACATTTCATTCGTTGAAATAAATTTGTTCCTTTAATTTCCTCTTCTGTCAGTAGTGACAGATTATTACAAATGTGATCACCCATACACTGGACTGACTTTAAATTATAGCACTGCAAGGAAAATAGAAATGCTTTCTTCTCCCCACCCCAACAAGGCAATTTAAGAAACAAATCACTGGAAGGAGTTCACTAATATTATAGAGAAATGCCATCATTTTTCAATTAAATCACATCAATCTGTGTGTTTTTAAATCTTTAATAAACACTTAAAGCTGTATCTCACAATAGCATTACAAAATAACAGACAAACAGGGAAATGACCTGAATGAAATGGAGATCGCTCTAAAAGAAAACAGCCAGTAAATGAATAAACTTGTGATAAATTAGAAAAAAAAATACAACCCAAAGGAAGTATATTTATGACTCTGCTCTGGATTATTGATACTGATGGTTTTAGGTTTACTTTCTTGACCTTAGAGTAGAGCAAATGTATGGGGAAAGTGTTAAAGTTTGAAGGTTAGAGGAAAAGATTGTAGGTGATGAATTTGGAAGGCTTCTACTTCCCTTATCACTCTACTTCCAGTTTTTTTGATTGTTTGTTTGTTAACTCAATGAGGAAAGTAGAAAGCCCCAAACAGGGGGAAGTCCTCAAAATTAACAATGGAAAACAACAGAGCAAATGCAAATTACACTCTCTGTCAGCTTTGTATCTGCCCAATTATACTCAGGTTTACACAGGGAGATTGTAGGTTCTGTGAATGGCAAATGCCAGGAACCTGTGGGGTTCATCAGTCTTGTTTTCTGCCTCCCATAGCTTAAGCCACTTACTCTTCACGGGTTCCTGGCCTCAGTCTCCAAAACTAATATGTGACCACCACATATTCTCCTTCCTACTTCCTTCCAAATAATCCTACTGTTTCTTAATCATCAGATGTTCAAACTCCACATCTAACTGAGCCTGTTTGACAGAAGCTACCATAGACAGGTGGGTTGATGAACTGCATGACTTCAAGTCTATCTTTTGCATTTATCTCAACTGACTACTTCTCTTTAAATTTCTGTCACCTCACTTCATAGAATCTAACTTCCTCTTATTTGTCTTCACAAGCACTTCTTTCTCTGCTCTTCATCTAAAATGCATTTATTTGTCCACTCCTTTCTTGCCTTTGTTCTAGATAATTCCTACTCAAATCCCTTAATTTGATTTTTCCTCCTTCTTATTATTGAAGCAAATATTTCTAGAGTGCACAGGCATTTCATCTTATCACTGTCAAGAGCTTAACAAATAAGGAAGACCAAGACACAATCCTTACCTTGGAGATGCTGTAATTTTAGGGTAGTTGGGCCTTTACAGAGGATAGAGACAAAACAGTGAGGCCATTTATTTCTTTGGTCAGGAAGTTCGCTCAGACTCCCCTGGGGTTGGTGTTGTGAACCTTTCCCATGCTTCCATAGTACATTCTTCTTAGTTCATCACTGTCATAACTGCATTCTTCTCTTTACATTATCTGCTTACATGGCTGTCTTCTTTACAGACCATTAGTTCTACACGGCAGCAATCCTGACCTATCCACACTTGCCATTTTCTGGAAAAGTAAAAGACAAATGGGTTAGAAAAGTATAGTGTGGGTTCATTAATTTTGTTTCTTAGATATTGAATGCTGCCACACAATATAAGACAATGACAGCATTTTTAAAAACTGCTTCATAGAAATATGTAAGCCCAGAAATTTTGGTTTTGCTCAATAAAAAGTTTTTCATCAGTACATGACCTTTGCTGAACTGAAATATTTCATAATCATACAAACAGCCTGAGTTCCGTAAAGTTTACCCATAGAACTCACTCTTTTGGCAACCCAGGGCTCTGGACTTGCTTCATCATATCCACAGTGGGAGAGGGCTGGGGACGGCACTTTCAGAGCTCATGCATCTCAGATAACTCATTCTCTAGGTCAGCAGTCCCCAACCTTTTGGCATGAGGGACTGGTTTCATGGAAGACAATTTTTCCACAGGACATGGTGGAAGGAAATGATTTCTTAGAATTACATACACAAATGAAGCTTCACCCACCAGCCGCTCACCTCCTGCCACACAGCCCAGTTCCTAACAGGCCGGGGACCCCTGGATGGTCAGTCATAGATGGCAAAAGAGCAGGATAGAGGGAGTGGCTGGATCAAAAATGTCCTGAGAAGATTGGAACCATCACCCATATATAACGTTAGCACATTTTACAGTCAGCCCAATAGCCCATAATATAAGAAGTAGTGTAGTTTGTACTCACAATTCAAGATATGTCTCCTAATTTCCATCATTCCTTCCTCTACCTAGGACCACTCCAGTTAAATACATCACCACTGTGTTTGCAAGCTATAGAGAGACAGCTTTCTACACAATTGCTCTTCCCACCCCTGCTTTGATGATAGTAGACAAATTCTGGAGACAGTGAAAGATCAAGGGTGTGAAGGTAAAAACATTCCAAAATTCACCCGTGAGATGGTAATTCCAGTTGTCATCTTTTGTGGGTGACTGAATTGGCCCAGGAGACCACAGGAACTCTGATCCCAAAGTGACTCTTTTGGCAACCTGGGGCTCTGGACTTGCTTAATCATATCCAGAGTTGAGAGCCCTGAAATCTAAGTAGTTCACAGACTTGGGCAAATTTAACACATTGAGGGAGGCAGGATGTTAATGGAACTATTTATCTGGCTCTTCATTGGCATCACTGATTTGCTTGCTTTACTATTAATGACTGTCCATAGTGATCACAGACAATCTGTTTCTCCAGCCCTGGCAGAGTACAGTAGGGAAGAGCTCAAGTTTTCATATGATTACAGGTATTTTTTAATGTTTTTAATTTAGAAATTTTATTTACAGAGAAAAAAATCTGATTCATCTCCTCTCTTCATTCTGGCTTATCCACTGTTTTTTATTCTACAGAATTTAGTTTGCTAACACATGAAAAGTTATAAATGCAGAATAAAAGAACAATAAATCTCAGAATCATCTTGAAGCTTAAAAATGTGACTTATTGCATACATAGATAGATATAGATAGACATATTTTAGATATGTTAATTTCATTTCTGCATTTAATGTAAAAAATCTAAGTGAAGACTCAATTATTCACAAATTTTATCATACATAACACACCTCATGAGGAAAAAACTTTCAGATTTTAGTATGGAATATTTTGAGAATAACATCAATAATACCCATCCTTGAGAATCTTCTCTATTTCAATCTTTCTACTGAGAGCTTCTTAATGGACAATAAATAGACTCTTTTCTATGCTAATGACTATCAAGATTAGATTCAAATATTCCCCTAATCATGATAAACATCCTGTTCTTTCTTGTTAATAAGTACATTTCCTCTTTTTCCCTAATATTTTATTAGTCCTATCATAAGCTATTTTTGTAAATTCATTCAATGCCTCCTTGGAAAAAAATTGGTTAAATAAAAATGTCAATAAATATGCTCAGATTACTTGGCTTTCTGTTTTATGTTTCATGTAATCAAGTCAGAGTATAGTGAGGGAGATAAGATCAACCTCACTTATAAGAGTAAACATCATAACATAAGTACTAGAAAAGCAACAGAAATTGAAAGTGTGTAGAAATTGGCATTAAAAATGTAGAGATCTCCCCTAGGAATGTAAGACTCACTGGATATCAGAATATTTATTGTGATATAATATATCAGTTGGTCTGATAGGACATATAACAACATACTATTAACTTACGTTGAAATAATATTTTATTGATTTGCTCAAATAGCAATGCTTGCTAGTACCTCTGTGTCTTGGGCTTTCTGCTCAAACACAGCAGCTTTCTGAATTTTATCTGAATTCCAGTGAATTCATTTTTTCTTTTTTTCTCACTTGGAAATGTGCATAGAATAGGATTTATATACCAGACCCTGTTCTAAACACCAGGGAAAAAGTTAAATACTAACTTTGTGGCCCTGCTCTGTATCAGGTAACAAAATGGCCTTCACAGGTGAACTGGACCAGCAGTCTGGCATTTGGCCCTGCACCTTAGCTATGTTAATTCAACAAAGAACTGTGATTGCAGGTTGCAGGGAATTATCCAACCCTCATCTTGCCCCCTGATTGGTAATGAAGGCTCTCCCCTTGATTGCCCAAGGAGTGACATCTTTATTTGAATGTCACTCCTAAATTGCTTGCACCTATTCCCTGAGCCCCCACCCCGATTGCCAACTTGACCTTCAGGCAGTTACGGCAGTTAGTTACCCAAGGGCTATATAAACAAAGGTCACTCTGCCTGTGAGGTGGTGATGATGGTGATGCTGCTGGCTGCTAGCTTCCTGCTGGGAACTCTCTCTCCATCTGACCACCCATGAAGAAAGAACTCTCTCTGGATTCCACCAGCAACCCGGAAGCATCTCTCCTCCCCACCACCGAGACCAGGACAACTAGACTGTGCTCTCAAGGACTACAATCAAGGTAAGGACAGTCCCTTTGCCCATTGCCTAGGGACAGAAGCTGAGGACAGGTCCCAGTGACAGAGACAGAAAAGCCACTGGCCGTGAGGCAGTATAAGCTGCTAACACTTGTTTGGGTCTCTCTCTGCCCAATAATAAAGAGCTGCTTTCTGTCCCTGCAAGGCAAAACACCCAAGGCTTTTTTTCTTTCTCCTGTCCCTTGCTTTCTTGAGGGCCACAGGAGTCTGTGCCCCTCACTCAAGGGTCTCGAGTGACATGCATTAGATATCTGTTTATGGTGGCACTGCCCATCCAAACATCTGGGCTGGGCCAGGAGGTGCTCACCCCACAGCAGGTATGAGATGCTGCAACCCAGCACTGATGCCGGCCCTGAGGAGTTCCCCTTTTTGGGACCTCCACTGAGGGAGTACCAGGTCCTTGACTCAGTCACAGCAATGAATTTCAGGAAAAGTTACAGGATGAAACAGTGTTGGAGCATTTATTAAGTAAAGGTAAGGGAAAGTACAACTTCAAATTGAAGCACAATGGTTGAGACAGAGAAAGAAAATCACCTGAGGAAATACTGGTACATATCCAAGACATAGATAGGACCTCTCAAGAGAAGGAGACAGACCTGAGTGTCTTCACAACTGATATATGTACATATATGTGTGTGTGTGTATATATATACACACACACACATATATATGTATATAATTTTGAGTCTTGTGAAGTTGCATTGCCCAATGAAGTTCCAGGGCCATGGTATAGATTTACAGTTAGGAAAAGAAGAATTTCTAAAATGCCTAGGTTGAGATAGTCCAGGGAATGCTTACTACATCTAGAACTAAGTAAAGCAAGGTTTAAACCTGAGGCAGTCCCTAGAAGATGGGCAAATTGGGTCATCATGTAATAGCTGAGGGCAGCCTCCCTTCTTAACTAGTTTTAGGACAGTATTGCTACTGTGTCACATACTGCACGGTGACATTTCAGTCAACCACAGCCAACATATATGGCAGTGCTCCCATAATATTACAAAGGAATTAAAAGCTCTCATCACCTAGCAATGCTGTAGGTCTCTCAAAGTCTTAGCATAATGTATTACTTGTGTTTGTGTTGATGGTGGTGTAAGCAAACCTCTCGTACTGTCAGATATAAAATGGGTACATGTACAGTACATGGTATTTGAGAAGGTAGTAAGTGACTGTCACTGGGAAAAGTTATCTAACACAGTCTATTTTATAATAAAGTGTTGAGCCCTTTATGTAATTTTCTGAATATCTGTATCCAAAAAATGCTAGGATCATGCTAAGAATGCCAGAATACACTGTAGGTTACCAGTGTTTGCCCTTATGATCATGTGGCTGACGGGGAGCTACATCTCACTGCTGCCACCCAGCAGTCCAGGAGTATTGCATTACATACTGCTAGCATGAGAAAAAATCAAAACTCAAAATCTGAGGTACAGTTTTCATTGAATTCTTTTTGTTTTCACACCCCTATAAAATTGAGAGACTCTAATTCTGACCATTGTTAACTTAGTGACTATCTGTATGTGCAAAGAGTTTATTAGAAAAATATTTGCATTAGTGTTGGATATTATCAGTAGTAATGTTTTTTATATTTTTGTTATTATATTAGTACAGTTTTCAATACTAGCTCAGAGGCAAAACATAGTCATGATGAAAAGTGTAACTATCTGACCTTCAGCCTGGAGTTACCTTCAGTCTGCACATATTTGTGGAAATTTAAAGTTATTAACACCTCTGAAACTCAATTTCTGCATCTATAAGATGTAGAAAATAGATTCTTTTAGTGTTAGTATGCATATAGACTTTTCCAGTATAAATGAAGAGCTCAGTATAAGTAAGTTTGGTGTGTTTTTGCATTTATGAGAGTTACACAGGAAATATGACATTATTAAAATTTCTCATCCACAATACAGGTTAAGCCATTTAACACTGAGTTTTAAAAATTGTGTGCTTAGAATTAGGAAGCCAGAGTTCCCAGTCCTCCTTCATTCCAATTCATTGGATTTTCTCTCTTGTTTTGCTCAACTACTGGCACTATGTTGTGTGTTGTTGTCTTTAGGTGCCATTGAGTTGGTGTCTGACTCATAGTGACCCTACATACAGTAGGTGAAACAGTATTGTTACTGCTTCTCTACTATTCATAGGGTTTTCAATGGCAGATTGTTTGTTGGATGTGGGTTACTGGGTCCTCCTCCCAAGCTGATAGCACCTGGTGTTCCCAGGTGGTCTCCCATCCCTGTTTAGCTTCCGAGGTCTGAAGGGACTGGATGCCACAGTGGTAAGGCTGCAGGCTACTCTCACCATGGAAGTATTGTTATTCTCAACAGGTAAGTATCAAAGATGTCAAAATAAATTAGCAGTCCTGCAAAACAGCTCTTTCTTGTGAAGAGGGAGTAAAAATAAACACATTTGAGAAATCACTCCATGAACAGAGTACCCCCATTCTGTAGATACAAAATGCTCACAATCCAAGTAGACCCTGGACAGCGAAGCATGTATTGGGCGTATGGAGCACGGAATGAGAGAATCCATGTAGGTATCTTAGACCTTGGGACCTATTGCTTTGAGACAATCTGACATTGTATAAGGTGGTCAGTAAAGACTGTAAGGGTGCAGAGAAAGGAGAGGCTGCTTCAGATACACGCTTAAGGCAGTCTTGGAGCAGGAGATCAAAAGTGAGCTGGGATTCCAAGGAAGGGATTGTTCTGTGATCAGAGCTGGAGATGGGCCAATGCACATGAAGGAAAGGACAAAAAGTGAAAAGTGAATTTTAGAGGGCGTTTGTGCACAGGTGCTGTGTTTGCATAGAGAAGGCATAGAAGAGGTGCCTGAGACATTGTGGACCCGCTTGAGCACATTTACTTCTCTGTTGGCTACTGGGCACTTACTGGGTACAAGTATTCCATTTTTACTAAAGCCTAGTTTTAAGTCAGATTTTAAATTATATATAAGGCCAGGACAAAATAACACAGGACCCTATCTTACAAGCCGAGGGAAGTAATTAAATGGTTTTAAAAATAGAAGGAGGAAGCATCTCCTAGCTGAGAATTAAATAAAAAAGAAGAGACCATAGAGAACAAATGGGCTTTTGTAAGTGTTTGGGAAAGCATGAAGAGAGGTAACCCTTATAGGAGATCAGTGGATGAATAAAAAAAGTTTAAGAAAGTAAAAACGCAAACACAGAATTGGTATGATCTGATGGTAACTGACAGGCTGGATGTTGTTGTTGTTAGGTGCCTCCAAGTTGGTATCCGACTCATAGTGACCCTCTGTACAACAGGTGAAATACTATTGTCAGTGCTTCTCTGCTATTCATAGGGTTTTCAATGGCAGATTGATTTTTGGGAGTGAGCTGCCGGGTCCTTCTCCCAAGCCTACAGCCCCTGGTGTTCCCAGGCGGTCTCCCATCCAGACACTAACCAGGCCCTACCCTGCTTAGCTTCTGAGATCTGATGGGATCAGATGCCACAGTGCTACAGCTGCAGGCATAACAGACTGGATGAGGAAAAGGAGAAAAATAAAACGGATAACCCTATTTGGAACTGGTTGCCCAGGGAAAAAGGTAGCACCTGAGTCAGAGCTCCCAAAATTACATTTGATAGAATGTGTGACTTCTGACATTTGGTAACATAATTAATGTTTCTTTCTCAAATACGAAAGTACTATTTTCAGCATGTGCAAGTGCTTTTTAAAATTTTACAGCAGATTTATTAAGATATAATTTATATTATAAAATCTGCCCATTTAAAGTATATAGTTCAGTAGTTTACATTTATTAACTCAATCCTCACAACCCTATGAAGTAAGCATAGATGTCACTTCTACTTTACAGATGATGAAATTGAGGCCAAGAGATGTTAAATGACTTTTCCAATGCTTTGAATGGTACCGTAAAATACCAAACACAGTGCGTTCAACAGAATGGATCCTCAATGAATGTTAATTATCTTCTCCCCTTACTAAGGGATTAAGAGACAATTTGGAGATTGTCACAATATATCAATCATTGTGTCATCTGATGCTGACCTAGTCACAATTCAATTCCAGGTGCATGGGAGATGGTGGTTTTACAGACATACTTTACTGCTGCCTCTGCCCCACACAGACACTCACAAGAGACCAAGGCACAGACTTACACAGTAAGTACAGAAGAAAGTGTGGATGCAGATATCACCATGATTCTTCTGCATCCAGCACAGAATATGAGTTAAAGAAAGTAAATTGGAGCCATTTTTCAGTAGAAACTTATTACTTAGAGCATGCATTTACTTAAGCACTGTGTAGATGTAAGAAAAAAGCAAAACACTGATTGCTCCTGGAGCTTCTCAACTCTGCAGAGAGGCAGAGTACAGGATCACATTCATTTAAAGGATTAACATGTGCTTTCTATGAGGACTATGATTAGCACTTCAACCATAGCTAGAATTTAGAAGTTAAGAGGAGCAAAGAGGACACTCAAGATAAAAATACACTTAATATTATTTATGCCGCACGTGTTTATTGAGCATATAAATTATTATATGCATAAGGAAATCTCAAAAGGCACTGAGATGAATAAGATACGTTTTCTACATAAGATGTATTCACTGTCAATATGCAAGCGGATGAGCTCTATGAAAGAATCCACATCTTCAATGGAGAGATGATCCTTGTCCTCTGAGAGGGTCTCACTCAAAGTCATCCAGAATAGTGAAGCAATGTGGAAAGCAATGGCTTCAGAAGAGCTTCAGAAGTCAACATCAGTGGGCAAATGCCAATACAAATGAATTCAGAAGCAGAGGCAAAAGGCAAGAGTGGGCTGAGTCATGAGCCAAAGGAGGGTGCGAGGGATGAGGGAGAGAGCCCTGAGATGGATGTTGTCAAGGGAGCTGGAAGGTCAAGGATGGCTGTTGTGGACAGATGGGTTGTGGACAGGGATGATGTGCCTGGTTGTAAGTCAATAGGCAGTACAGACATTGTGCTGGTGGTATCAACAGCACTGTCGGAAGGGACTGTTCGGTTGTTTTGGTTAAGGTCACAGGCAAGTCTCAATAAGGAGGTGATATATATATATATACATATATATATATATATATATATATACACACACACACACACATATATATATATATATATATATATACACACACATATATATATATATCTTTGAAAATCTGAAAATCAGATGAGTTTCTTTCAGATGGAGATGGGAGACAGGAAAGATCGCTTTATGCAGAGGCCACAGCATGATGCAAAACTCAGAGGCGGATGAGTACAGAGCTGCGTGGGGTGTTGAGGGAATTTGAGTGTTCTGGCATTTTTAGCACATCGCATGTGTGGAAAGAAACAGTGGGATATGATGCTTGTAGAGAATTTCAGAGAACTCTAATTAGATGTGAAGGAGGAATGAAAGATTTTTTGCAAAAATAGCGCAAGGTTTTTTCCTTAATTTTTCAAGTTATACATATTTTCCCATTAAGTCCAAATAGAATTATTCATTTTTTTTAAAAAATAGAATGAACATTTAGAAGAAAAAAAAAAAGATTACCTGTACTGGGATGATGAATTTTATGTGTATTCTTAGTCTGATCAGGTTCCTATAAGATGATCTCTTAGACTATATAGCTTATGAAAAACAAAATTAATTTCTCATCGTTCCAGAGGCTGTGGAGTCCAAGATCAGGGCTCAGACAAATTCACTGTGTGGAGAGAGCTTATATCTCATACACACTGTCTCCTAACTGCGTCCTCACACAGTAAAAGGGACAAATGAGAACTTTTAAGCCTATTTTATAAGGATACTAATTCCATCCATGAGGGTTCCACCCTTATGACCTAATTATCCCTCAAAGGCCTCACATCCTAATACCATAATATTGGAGGTTAAGATTTCAATAAAGTTTTAAGGACACAAAAATTCAACTTGACTTGGTGCCTAGATATTTGACCAGACATTATTCTGGGTGCTGCTCTCAAGATCTTCTTGAGTGAGAGGAACATTTAAACTGAGACTGAGTAAACCATAGGCTCTCCTCTATGGCTAATTGCTTAAGGATTGCTTCAGGGGTTGGCGTTGGTAGGCCTCATTAAATCAATTGAAGGTCTGTTGTTGTTAGGTGCCTTGGAGTCCAGTACAACTCATGGCAACCCTCATAGGGTTTTCAAGGCTGATTGTTTGGGGGTTGCTTTGGGAGTGGGTTGCCCCATCCTTCTCCCAAAATTGAAGATCTACATAGAACGTAAACATTAGGTACTCCCTTGAGGGAAAAACGATTCCTCTGGCACTATCATTGGTTTGTCTTGCCTTCAGACTGAAAGATTAGCTTTAGCTGAGTCTCACAGCTGCCAGCTTTTGGACTAGAACTACACCACTGGCTTTCTGGTTCTTAGACATTTGGACTCTGACTGAAACTACTCCCCTAGCCTTCCTGGGTCTCCAGCTTGCTCCCTCACCCTTGCAGATCCTGGGGCTTGAGAAACTCAGTAACATGTGAGACATTCCTCATGATAGTCTCTATCTCTATGTATCTCCATCTCTACCTCTCTCATTCCCTCTGTCTTTATGTCCAGATCTATATTTGCAGCTCTGCTGTAGCTATTCAGGATTCTGTTTCTCTGAAGAACTCTAATAGTAACACCAAAAGCCCCTTTGTTAAACTACAACCCAAGCATTCTTTATCTGGTGTAACAGATTCATACTTTTTAGCCACCATATAATTTTACAAGGAGACACCCAAGATGTTTCTGTAGAGCAAGAAATAAACAAGACAATTCCAAATGTCCTCACAGCATTCCCGCCAAACAGCCTTTTTCTGGGGAATAATCACTGTTGCTATTTGTTCCTACAAGCGCACACACACACACATACACACACACACACTCACACTCACACAAGCATGTGCACGTGTGTACACATGCACACACACCGCAGCTTAAAAAACTTGTTCACAATCTTGAGTTTACTGAATCTAGGTTCAGATTCTTTCTCCATTTCCAACCACTTGTGTAGTGAGAGGTAAATGACTTAACTGCAAAAGCATCAATCCATGCTTCTGTAAAATAAGAATGATAAGGTGACGATAAGATGAGCTATACAAAGTACTTGTCATATAAAAGCTACTAAAAATATCAGTACTGTCCCCACCCCGACTAAATGCAAGGATATGTTAGCTCTCCCTCCCCTTTCTTCTCCTTCAGTTCTCCCACATGCCCTCCTCTAAAAAGAGAAATGCATCATAACTGGGAGAAAATCACTGCTGTAAACCTTTGGCTTCCATTTGTGTTCCGAGCACAAAAAGATTCAGTCATTCCTTGATTTATAGTTCATGAGAAAAAACTTTCATTATCTATGGCCAGATGTTTAATACACCATATACTTGTCATCAAATAGGTGGCTGGTCCCTGAAATATTTTATTTTATTTTATTTTTAATATGTATTAAATCATTTAGATAATGAAATTTCAGGAAGAAGACATCTAAATGATCAAGGAAATCTATTCTTGCAGAGCTGGGACTATGATAACTCTCTCTCTCTCTCTCTCCCTCTCTCTCTCTCCCTCTCTCTCTCTGCCTCTCTCTCTCTCTGACACCCACACACACATAAACAGCTACCCACGAATATGTTTTACGAGCTTTCATTGAAAAGCATTATTTAGGGCTTTTACAAAGTCATCTGGTTAATCTCTAAATTAATCTTTGTGCAAATAAAACTCTTGTAAACTGGTTGGTGGCCAACTTCAGAAACAAGGCAGTAAATAAACCTGTAGCAGGCTATTGTGGGTCTGATATATATTAAAGAACTTTCTTGATGGCATGGTAGTCCAACCTATAATCCCAGCAACTCAAGAAGCAGAGTCAGGAGGATCAGAAGTTTGAGGCCAGAGGCAGCCTGCATAATTTAGCAAGACCCTGTTTCAAGATAAAAACAAAGAAAGGGCTAGGAATATAATCCAGTGGTAGAGTACTTCCAAAGTATATGTAAGGCCCTGGGTTCAACCCCCTGTGTTTGGTGCCATAGAGTCAGATGCAACTCATAGTGACCCTATGTACAACAGAACAAAACACTCCTCTACACTTTTTCATGCACACAATCTTCTTATGTTTGAGCCCAATATTGTAACCACTATGTTTCTTCTCATTTTCAGTCATGCTACATCAGCAAGTGGAGATCCCAGGGGCTTTATTCCATTACCCCTGTCATCAAAGTTGACTCTCCTTTGGGAAGGCAACTCTTCCCCAGTCATCTTCTGAGTGACTACCAGCCTGGGGGACTCATTTCCCAGCACTATATCTGACAGTGCTTTTCTACTATTCATAGGATTTTCAATGGCTAATTGTTTCAGGAGTGGGCTGCTAAGTCCTTCTCCCTAATCTGTTTTAGTCTGGAAGCTTAGCTGAAACCTGTCCACCATGGACAGGGTGGCCCTGCTGGTATTTGAAATACTAGTGGCATAGCTTACAGCATCACAGCAACACGCAAGCCCCACAGCACAACAAGCTGACAGTCCTCCTCATTCCACACACTAAAAAGACCTTTCTAATGAGGATATGATGATGATCTCCTCATAAGTAGGAGGATCTGCTTCAGTGTCATTTCTGTGGTTGTCAGTAACATTTGTTCCTTCTCAAGTTGCTAGACTGAGGCTGGCTCCTTATTGGCTATTATCAAGAATCTTCTCTTACCTCCTTCCCAGGGTGGCCTCTCAATCCAACATGGTGGCCTACGGTAAAAATTAATGATGTCATGAGCATCGGTAGAATATGTAATAGAATAAAGTACAATAAATGTGGTAGAATAAATGCAAGTGTTGGAAAGAATATTTTCTCAAAATTATTTGAATCCCGCCAGGTGCAGTGGCACACACCTGTAATCCCAGTGACCCAGGAGGCGGAGGCAGGGGGATCACAAGTTCAAGACCAGAGGTGGTCTGTTTATTTGAAACCCTAAATGAAGTTTATACTTCCCCATGAACAATTTAAATTTCATAGCAATAATGATATTATCCCCAAATAAGTGGATATGGGAAGATTAATTATTGTGAAGTATTTGAAAACATGGTCATTACAATTGTTAGCAGGATCTATTATATTCATAATTTATTTTTATTTGGCTATACCAGTACAAATAATTAAACTGTTATTTAAATAATTCCAGGACATAGAAAAATATTTAAACATCTTAAATACATTATGGGCTAGGGTTAACTCATTTGGTAGAGTGATGCTCTGCACTCGCTAAGAACCCAGGTTTGATCCCCAATCCTGAAACAAATCCAGAAACAATCAGCCATCGAAAACCCTATGAGGTTCCTTATAAATTAGACACAATTCAATGGCACATAAGAGCAGCAGCAACAACAACAAAAAATCCTATATAAAGGCAATATATTTTAATACAATAAAGATAATTTTTAAAATATAGAATAGTCTTTCAGTATACACGGAAGGAATAATTTTAAATCAAAAATAAAGTACTACCAAAAAGGAGCAAGTACATTGTCAGTAGAAAAATATCATATGGGTAAGTAATGTTTGTTCTAGTAATCCATCAATAAATTAATGAAAGATTATGTAATCATAACAATACATGAGAAATTTAAATGTAATATAGCCCAATGAAAACAGTCATTAGTTATTAGTCCTATAAAATAAAACACTAAAGCTGTTTAACTTAAAGTCAAGAACTAGATACTCACTATCACCATTTTAATTTTAATTATGTCTCTTAGGTTCAAAAGTATGAAATACAATCAGAAAATAAAATAATTAGTATAACATTGGGGAAAAAGAGTTCCTATAATTGTGCAAACAGAAAAACCTAGATTGGTTTTTCATAAAATTTCTAGTATTAAGAATCATTGTTGTTGTTGTTGTTGTTGTTGTTGTTGTTGTTGTTGTTAGGTGCCCTCAAGTTGGGTCCCACTCATAGCGACCTTGTGTACAACAGAGTGAAACACTCCCCAGCACACTCCCCAGCACTGTGCCATGCTTGGTACTATGTCAGTGCTTCTCTGCTATTCATAGGGTTTTCAATAACTGATTGTTTCTGAATTGCTTTGGGAGTGGGCTGCCATGTCCTCTCATTTTAGTAGTGCTGGTGATGGAACCCAGGGCCTCAGAGTGTGCAGAGCAACCACTCTAGCAACTGAGCTAAATTCTAGCCCTTAAGAAACAATAGCTAATCTAGCTAACCTATTTTTATCAAAACATTTAAAAAGAGAATTGGAAAAAATATTCCATTCTATAGCAACCAAAATTGTATGCTAGCAAGAAATAATTTTTAAAGGACAAGGTCCCAAATGAAGCACCACATAAGAACATATTTATGGATAGAAAACAAGCCCTGAACAAAAGAAAGGACACACAATGATTTTCCTATTAAGAATTAACTAAATGAAATGTCATTTTTTACAAGAATTATACATGAATTTAATTCAGTACTAATTAGTACTTCAACCTAGAATCTTATTGTGAACTTTTATTTGGAAGAATGACTACTTTGAAATAGACAGATTATTGAAAGAGACTGTTAAAAAGGGAGAAACTGCTTTAGCAAAAGTAGAATGCTTTTTAAAATACTGAGGTCATTCCACTATCATTTATATAAGAATGGATATAGAGTTCATACAAAGAAAATAGATAAATGACAGCTAAGCCAAAGTATTGATGAGAATTTAATATAACAAAGGTAGTATTCTTATGCAGAGTAGAAAAGATAGTGAAAAACAACTTTCTATCAATCTACATAAAAACATGGGTCTTATATTTTTATCATGCAAAAATAAATTCCATAACTAAATTGGCATAAAAACAAACAAGCAGATTTTAAAATGGGCTAAAGATCTAAATTTCTCCCAGAAAGACAAATAAAAGGCCAACACATATCAAAAAGTTCTCAATGTCATTAATCATTTGGAAAGTGCAACTCAAAACCACACTGAGATGCCAACTAACTCCACTGAGAATGACTATTATCAAGGAGACAAATGATAACAAGTGCTGGACAGAATGTGGAAAAAGAGAGACACTTATACTGATGGTGGGAATGTAAATTAATATAACAGTTCTGAGGAGCAGACAGAACAGGGATCCTTAAAAACCTAAAAATAGAACTAACTCTGTGATCCAGCAATCTCACTATTGAGTATACACCCAAAGAAAATGACAGCAACATGTCAGAAAGACACATGCACTCCCTGGATTATTGAAGCACATGTCACAATAGATTGGATATACAATCAACCTAAATGCCCATCAACAAACGAACAAATAAAGGAAATATGATTTGTGTTATATATATCTAATATGTATATCTTACACATGTGTGTAAATATCATAAATATACACACACATACACACACACACATATACACACACACACATAATGGAATACAATTCAGCCATGCAACAGCATCCTGTCATTTGTGACAACATGGATAAAGATGGGGCATATTATGGTCATTAAAATAAGTCAGGCAAAGAAAAACAAGTACCACATGATCTCATTCATATGTGGAATAAGAACAAAGTTTATCACATAGATTGAGCTCAGAAACGTAGCTACCAGAACCGAGGGAGAATAGAGCAGAGAAGTGAGACAAAGAGGTTAATCAATGTGTTTAAGATCATTGCTTGACAATGAAGAAGATCTGGCATTCCATAGCATGGCAGAGTGAATATAATTAATAATAATTCATTATATATCTAAAAGTAATTGAGAGGAATTTGAATGTATACAAAGTGAATGTACCCGGTCTATACATGACTAAGATTATTACATTTTTCCTTATAAATATGTAAAAATATGTATCAATAAAATTTTAAAAATAAAATTTAATATTTCTGTAAAATAATGCAAATGACTACAAATATCATCTAGCAATAAAGGAAAATCTCTTAACTAAATAAGGAACTCAGAAGATTTCTAAGAAAATGTAAATGTATTTGAACCTTAAAATTTGAAAATGTTTTAATGGCAAATTACCCTATGATTAAAAGAGTCATTGGCAATAGATTTTTTAAAAGATGCAACTCAGAAGATTATAATATATAAAATAAACATAGCATTTTCCAATTTACAAAATAATATGGATAACATAATGGGGAAATATGGCTGAAAGATATAAAGAGGCCAAAAATGAAAAAGCATGTCTAGATGGCCAGTACACACATAAGACAGTGACCAAAGTCACTAATATCCGGGGAAATGCAAATCAAATTTGGAAAAACCTGTGTCTTTATATGTATTTAAACCACTGATAAAAATTTAAAAATCATACAATATACAATATTTCCAGGACTATAATTAAATGCTGCCCTCGTATTTTATGACAGAAAATTTTACACAGCTTTTTGTTGTTGTGGTTGGTTGTTTGAAACAGTGTGACTATGTGGTCCAGCCTGGTGCCCAACTCTGTCATAGTTTTTAGACAATATTCTAACAGCATCCACAAATATAGGAAAGTAAGCATTTTCTTTGCCCTTGTAATCCCAGTGCTACGAATCAATATTACAAAAGGAAAGTGCAAGTGTATCTGGGAACATGTGATAACATTATTAATAAGCCATCACTTTTATGGATGGAAAACTTTAGAGATAGTGAAAGGCCATCATCAACTTGAGATTGTAAGAGTAAATCATGCCAGAGTCACAACAGAAATGTTGAAAACCACTTGCCATTATAGCAAGATGCAGGAATTTTGATAATATGTGGTCTCACTTTGAAAATCACACAAAGGACAATGATTTCATGAACTTCAGAGTATATAAAAGGAGATATATATTATGGTGTAATTCATATATATGTATGTGTATATATATATATATATATATCCCCAAGTCTTATATAAAACATGGTAATTTACTCTAAACTAATATCAAATTGTTGACATTAACTGCCTAGCTCATAATGAGGGATGAGTTTGAAAGTGGGAAGATAAGAGCTAGTAGAGGGGACAGAGTAAAAAGCAAAAAGAAGTAAAAATGATAATAGCAGTCTGTACACTGTGTCATGCTAGTGCTCACATATGTGCATGAGTATGCAAAAAATTAAGAAATAAATATGCAGATGTAAACATAACTAGCTTACTGAGAGAAGAATCAGTTAAGCAAGCCTCAAAAGTCAGTGGTGCAACCATAATCATGTGAAAGCTCAAATTTGCCTCAGCTCTAATTCAGTCTGGAAAGTCAAATGTAGATGCTATCATTTTTCTTCAAAAGCACAACATAATGTGTCAGAAATTCCCAAGCTCAAAAACCAACTCTGGAATTATGAAGACTTTCGGTTGCATCTGTGAAGGAATTGTGTACATTATGATTTTTAACCTGATTGGAAACTCCAGGAATTTATTCAGCCTCTAACTTGTGATAATCAGTTAACAAGTTTATATAATAGAAGTATTTGTTCTTTACATGCTTTTGTTTCTTAAAGATCAAAAAATGCATGTACTCTAAATTACCATTTTCTGATGGTCAGCTGTCACTGCTTTTTATAATAGAAGTATGCTTTCTTGCATAGTATTAATATTTCATTTCTTAATAGGACAAGGAAAGTTTTTTGAGCCTAGTACTATCATTAATATGTTTGATTTAGTCTTGTAGAGAAACATCTTTGTGGTTGTCTTTCCTTTATCTTCCCAATGTTGAGGAAATTGAGAGAAACAAGACATAGTGCTCAGGAACGTACAGAAATGAAGAGCACTCAGGCATGGCTGGCTGCTGTACAACCTCAGTTCTCAGGACAGCTCACCTTTGATGCACCTGTGCACATCCATGTCACACATTGTGATATAATAGAGCTGTGTTAGTCCAAGGGTGGGCAATCCATCCTCAGGGACTTGCTGACAAACTTAGAGTTTATGTTCATTGCTTTTTCACCCTTGAAGACAAGGGAGAACACTTTGATGCTGAGATGAAGCAGAACTATTTAGTCTAGCATCAAAAGAGCGAGGGAAAGAACACTTTGTAAAACCTTTTCCATAATAAGGGACAGGAAATACATATATGTAAATTGAGACATGTATTCTCATTTTAACTTTGGAAAAAGGGACATGATTCAAATACCGTAATATTTTTGTATGTGTATCCAAAAGCATTACCTGAATTCACACGTTCCATTAGAGAGAACTGTAGCCCTGCACTGTCCAAAAGAGGGATCCCTCCCCATCTTCTTTATTACCGAGACTCTAAATGTTCCCCCTCAAATGGCTCAGGCTCCTTGTCAGAATCTGTCTGGTTCTCTCCCCTTATGAGTTCTCAAGAAAGCAAACAACACTGCTGCATATGCTCAGGGTGGGCTGGCAGAGGGAGCTGGGCAATGAGAACTGAACTGGGCATATATCTACAAGCCTCTCTCCAGGGCTGAATGGAGCTGGGTAATGGGAAAGAAAGAGGTGGAGGCTGACAGCTAGGAACATCTACTTCTCAAATAATAAGACCAGGCTCTCTCCCAGAGGTGGAGGAGAGAAAATAGCTCTGTATGTATTATTGTCTATCACTAAAAATGGGTTGTCAGGACGGGTCTCAGAGTGGGCTTAGACCAACCCAGTTTCCCAGTACTCTTAGAGTACTCTTAGTTGTAAACAACAGCTATAGAATGTGGTGGAAATTTAACATCCTGAGATGGGGGTGGGAGTGGCTGGCAAGGACAGTTTCAGTCCCCTCAGAAACAGAATACCCTCTAACAGTTTAGGTGAGCGAGTCCTATTCCCCAGGGTATAAAACCCAGGGTGAGTTGCTTTCTGGGGTCCCTCCCCTGCAACACAAGGTGGGCACAGGCAGACCATACCAGATGATAGTTCATCTTCCCTGGGCAGCCTTCCTGGCTCGCCATGACTCTTAGGTTGCTCTTGGCCCTGCTGCATATCAATAAAGAATGAATCCACTTCCTGTAACGTGTGCATATTCTCAGAGGAGCTGGTCATCAGTGCACAGTGAACCTACCTTATTGAGCAGAATTTTCCATCAATTCACTAACTTTCGCGAACTCTCATTTTCCCATAATACCTTGTTCTTATATCTATCATAAGACTTGTCATGCTTATAAATCTTTATCAAATAAAGCTTGTTTTGTTGTTGTTTGGTGCCGTCCCGACTCATAGCAACCCTCATAGGGTTTCCAATGGCTGATTGTTTCAGGATTGCCTTGGGAGTGGGTTGCCACATCCTTCTCCCATTTTTGTGGTGCTGGGAATTGACGTCAGGACCTCAGAGACTGCAGAGCAGTGCTCTACCAACTAAGCTAAATCCCAGCCCAAAGCTTGTTTTAGTCATGATTATTTTCCCAACTAAACCATAAGCACCTCAAGAAACTGGACTCTCTGATTCTTTGTACATTATCACTTTTAAGGCAAAGTTTAAATTATAGTGGACACTCTATAAATGTCCTTTGAATGAGGGAATGTATTAAAAACAAATAATATGCAATTTAGGTTTAATGAATTCCAATACCAGTATCATGCTCTAATTGGAAACATTGTTTTTTGGCCAACAGAACCCTAGTTAACATTTCCATTATGTACAAGATTCAATCAATAGTAGGGGCAGTGAGTCGGCACTGTGACCAAATGAGTGAACAGAAATTATTCAACATCTAAGTGTTTTATGAACATTTTCCTTAAAGAGGAATCACTCTAAAGGCTTTGTGATGAATTGGATGTTTGTGTCATCCCAAAATCCATATGTTGAAGCTCTACAACTAATGCAATACTATTTACAGATGGGAGTTTTGAGAGGCAGGTAGGGTTCAATGAGTCATGAGTGTGGAGCCCCCACAACGGTATTAGTATCCTTATAAGAAGAGACATCAGGGAGCGCTCTCACTCTCTATGTCCCTCTCTCCTCTCTCTCTCCTTCTGTCTCCTTCATTTCCCTTTCTCCCCCCGCGCCAACTCATTTCCAAGGAAAGACATGTGAACAAACAGTAAGAAAGCAAACATCATCCACAACCAGGGAGAGCCCTAAGCATGCACTGACCTTGCTGGGCTTCAATATGAGACTTCCAGCTTCCAGAAATATAAGAAATATGTTTTTATTGTCTAAACCACCCAATCTATATGGCAGCCCAAGCAGACTCAGACCTCCTGCATTTTGACAATTGTAATAAGCAGCTATGAATTTGTACAAAAATTTATTTGATTTGTTCTCAGAAATTAGTAAAAATAGTTATTCATTCTAATTTGAATAATGCAATTGTAGAAATTTAAAAGCCTGAGGATTTATTATGAAGGCTGTTTGGAGTTTGGTGTGCTTCCAGTTATTTCCATTGAAAAATGTGTTAATGGTAACTGTTACACATGTAGAATTACTAAAGTTCTTAGTAATGCATAAATATGATATGCAATTAGGGATTTTATACACACTGACTGTAAACATAGCATTTGCACTGAACCTAGTGAATTTCAGGAAGTCACCAAATGGCCATCAAAACATAGGGCAGGGAAAGACTCATTTTTATGTGAACATAAATATGACAAGGCACATTCAGAGGGCAATGTGCCATGGAAAAGTCTCCTTATGTGAAATAATCTGAATTAGTCTTTCTAGCAACCCTAAGACTGCAGGTGCAGTTTTCTGTGCAGGATTCCGGCAGCAATGGATCTCCAAACAACAGGGCTTATCTCAGCTGAGGGGACCCAGAGTTAAAGAACACGGGTCCATCAATTTCATTGCACAGTGGTACCTCACCACTTGTACTGCACTGTGCTTGATCATTTTGGTCCTTGGTCAGTATTTTTGAGGAAATTCTAGTTTGGTGTTTGACCACTTACTCAGGACTCAGCCACCATGCCAATATTCGTATGAGATGCTACTCGTCCCTGGGATACTTCAGTGTGCAACAAAGGGGAAAGCATCACTCTGTGCCTTGATTTCAAGCAGTGAACACCTGTCCTGTGCTGTGCTCACCATTGCATTTTATTAAGTGCATATACAGATATGCATACCATATGCTCATCATAGCACTCACAAAGCTTTCCTGCACTAAAAGTGAAGGAAAGGGGAAACCAATAAGAACAGTAATTGAATTTCAGAAGAACTGATTATGTGTGCAGTTCATGGGTCTGAATTAGCTGTGCACTATGGTACCAAAACAAATAAATGCTTTCTATTATTCCTTATGGGACAAAAGTGCTTGGCACTCAAACTGATCAGCAGCGGAGCAGCCTTCCAGAATGGATTGTGGTTGAGTGCTGAGGTGCCACTGTATGCATCATATCACCTGTTCTATAGGAGGTGAATGCCTGCAGCTCTAGTACTGTGGCAATTGATTCTATCAGATCTGCGAAGCTAAGCAGGGTCGAGTCTGGTTAGTACTTGGATGGGAGACCACATAGGAACACGAGGTTCTGTAGGCTTGGGAGATGGACCCAGCAACCCACTCCCAAAAAACAATCTGCCATTGAAAACCCTATGAATAGCAGAAAGCAGTAACAATACTGTTTCACCTGTTGTAAGTAGGGTGGCTGAATTGGATACTGACTCAACTCATGGCCTCTAACAACAACATAAACAATAGTAGGTGAGGAAAGGGAGTTGTACTTAGAGAGATGCTGTACAATATGTAAATCTTTATTTTTCATTCCACAAATTTACCTTTCCAGATACACACATAATCCCCAAACCCAGCCCAACCCCTTTGAGCAATACCTTGAGGTGCCTCTTTGCCTAGTGTTCTGAGTTAGACTCTATAAACTAATACAAAGGATATATTGAAAACAAAAACAAACTCAACAACAAAAATATATACATACATATAGGGAGAGAGCAAGAAAAGGTGAGAGACAGACAGAGACAGAGACAGAGAGACAAATGAAAACAGGGCTTTGCACAGCTCCCTTTTTAATATTTATTTTGAGACAGGGTCCCATTGAGTTCCACAGGCTGCCTCTGGCCTCAAAATTGCAAACCTCCTACCTCAAATGTTAGTCAAAATAGCTTTTTTAACTTCTTTAAAGTTGTTCTAAACTATAATGTACATACAGGTCACCTAGGATCTTTTGAGATGCAGATTCTTCTTCAGTAGCTTTGGAGGGTACCAGAGATTTTGAATTTCCCAAAACTCTAAGTTTGTTAGAGACTAAAATTGTGTTTTTAGTCACACTGGCTGAATACAGATACCAAGTACAGTCCCTTGAGAAATCCTATCCTGCAGAATGACTCATGAAATATTCCTTTCCCATGCCTCATATGGAGAAAACATGGCACAACGTGACTTGCACAGGAGAAGAGCCTGTGTATTCCCAACCAATAGTGTCACTCAACAGTACCGAGAACTCCTCCACTTCCAAACCCATCCCCAAAGCTGCATTTCTATGAATTCTCAATACAAAGCCTTAGAGACCTAGGACATCCTCTAACATATAATTTCAAACCAGGTTTCATAGGACTCTATCATTGCAGGATATGTTGGCATTTCTACAAGTATTTGGGATAAATTTTATTCTATATATAATTTTACTATTTTAAAAATGCATTAAATTACCCTCAAGTGTACTACATAGTAATTTAATACTTCAGAGACTACCAGAATGTCAAGTTGAAGTGTCAGGGACAAGATTTATTAGCAGCTTCATTATACTTTTGATCTTAATAAAATATCGCTTTCTTCTAGTTTATGCATAGAACCCAGAAATGGCAAAGAGAGCACATTTTTCAGGGATCAGCATTCAAATATTGGATTTGCTGGTTGTCTTGTATAAACCCTCACAAAACTCTACTATAATTAAAGTTTTTTCCACCTTCTAGGTTGGCTATTGGGAGAAGGGCCTGGCAATCCACTCCCAAGGCAATCCCCAAACAGTCAGCCATTGAAAACCCCATGAGGGTCACTATGAGTTGGATACTGATTCGATGGCACCTATCTACCTACCTACCTAGGTTGGCTATAAGTACACTGTGATTCTCCTTAGTATCACTTAGTACTCCAAAGTAGATTTCATCAAATTTGATGATACCTTCATTCAGGGCCTCCATATATTCTTGGAAGAGGTTATGCAGTATACTATCAGCTCACTATCCAAAGACAGTGTCATTCACAGCACAGAAATAACTAATTCATATATTATCATGATGTACTTGTGGGAGATTGCACGCAGTGCCTCCTTCTAACAATATCAAAATATAAAATACCAATTTCCTTTATAAGTAAAGTAACCAAAGTAAAGATTTTCTCTTGTAGATTTATGTTGTAGTAGATGTGATTAGAGTTCTTCACTTTATTTAATTTCAGCACTGCAGATGTTGCTTCCCCAAAATGCCACCTCAACTCTCTCTCCCCTTTCTCTGGAATAGCCTATGAGTGTATGTTCAGAGACTGTTAGTGGCCCTTCCACTAGCTATACTTTATATGACCTGTATCCTGATTAAATTCAAGGCAGAATTGTGCTCTGCAATAAGATATTATTCTCCAGCCTTCTTTGTAGCTGCAAATAGATATTTGACTAAATTCTAACCAATGAACCTAAGTAGAAGGGTGAGTTCCAAGAAAATTTCCCATAAATGGAACCGACCACTGAGTTGTATTCTTTTTTCCCCTTTTCACCTCTTGTTTCTGCTACTTAAGATATGGAGATACTGGATGGAGGCTCATCTGTCTTCTTAGATTGAAAAGTGAACTTGAACATGAATCCTAGTTCAAACAAAAAAGGAATGAGCAAAATGGAAGGAACCTGGCTATCAGATTGTGATGTTGCCATCCTTTTCCTAGATTTCCACCTACAGGCTGCATAGTCACAAACCAAAAATAGATGTTTATGTATATATGTAGCTTATAGTTACATTGCCTTTTTTTTTTTTTATTGGCTAAACCTCGTACCATAAGACCTTGCTCTCTAACCAAGCAGGGGAGCATATGTGCTGTTGGGTCAGGGAATATTTTGGGACCCTCCAGTCAGTTGCAAGGTAAAAATATGTCATTCCTATGTATTTTGTTGTCTTTTCACTTTCTACAAGTGACAGATATGTCTCTGGGTTCCAAGAAATATGGTTTGTGTAATCTTCTTTTTTCCCTTTCCCCTAATGTCCACTCAGATCTCCACTTTAATCCAGCTCCAGACACTGTAAGGAATACTGATGGCTGGTCATAATGTCTACACATAAAAGTCTTCAATTATTCTATTCTTTCTCTGGGAGCAGTGGCTTATATTTATTTGAAATATGATTTGTGTATAAAAGATATAAATTAAAACAGTTGAGATTGAAGACGTACTACTTTTTCTCCTATGCACAGAACTAAGAGCAGAACAATAATGAGATATCCTCCTATAATAGATTCTGTCTGTTCTCCCCACCCATCTGGTGTCTTTAGAGACTCAACACATTTATTACATTGTATTATAAATACTAATTTATTTATTTCTTGTTTAATATATTATGAGATGCTTAAAGGAAATACATATGAGTAGCCTATTTAAAACATCAAGAAGTAGATTAATAGGCAGACAAAAGGCAGAAACTTTACTCCAGGTAAATCATTTGGCATATCCAAAGGTGCAGACATATGCAAGGAAAAGAAAGAAGCAGTTTTACCATGGGTACATGAATTCAACATTATCAACAGTAAAAGTTAAAGATAAAATGAATAAGTCAGAGATGTCTTTGTAAAAACAAATAAAATAATAAAGAATGTGGTGGAATAAACAAATAATTCTCACTAAATAATACCAAGAATTGACTAATGGGTACATCCAGTTTAAAAGTTTCTGCACAGTAACAGAACCAATTAATTTAGAGATGGGATAGCCTACAGAATGGGAGAAATTGTTACCAGTTATTCATGTAACAGAAGATTAATATCCAAAATATGTTAAGAACTAAAAAAAAAATTGATCACCAAAAGAACAAATAACCCAGTCAATAAATGGACAAAGGAACTGAGCAGATACTTTCTAAATGAAGAAATACAAATGTTCAATAAATGTTCAACATTTGTAATCATCAGGGAAAAGCAAATCAAATCTACACTGAAATTCCATCTCACCCTAGTCATAATTGCTATGATCTAGAAAACAAAAATAACAGATGCTGGTGAGGATATAGGGGAATAGGAACCCTCTATGTTAACGGAAATGTAAATTAGTCTAGCCACTATGGAAATCAGTATGGAGGTTTCTCAAAAAGCTAAAAATAGAATTAACATATGATCCAGCTATACAAAAAGAATCAAAGTCAGCTTACTATTGACATACCTGCATATTCATGTTTACCACAGGAGTATACATAATTGCCAAGTTATGGAATTGGCCTAGGTTCCTTTAACAGAAGAATGGACACAGAAAATGGAATTTTATTCAGGCATAGAGAAGAATGAAGTTATGTAGCTTACAAGAAAAAGAATGGAACTGAAGATCATCATAGTAAGCAGAACTAGCCAGTCCACAGAGACAAGTACTACGTGTTTGTTTTTTCCTCTCATATGTGGAATTTGTGGGGTAGGGGAGAGAAGAGAGTAAAAGTAAAAGAAAACTATTAAGGATGTGGAAGGGGAAAGAGGGTAGAAAGAAGAAGACAAGAAAGGGTAATGGAGTGAATATGATCAGAGTATATTACATGCATTCATGGAAATGTCATAGTGAAACCTATTATTTTATACAATTAATATGTTGTTGTTGTTGTTGTTGTTGTTGTTAGGTCAGTGTCCAACTCATGGTGACCCTATGTACAAAAGGCAAAATACTGTTGTGTTTCTCTGCTATTCTTTCAATGGCTGATTGTTTTTTGGGAGTGGGTTACTGGGTCCTTCTCCCAAACCTACAGCACCTGGTGTTCCCAGGCGGTTTCCCATCCAAGTACTAACAAGTACTAATCAGGATTGACCCTGTTTAACTTCTGAGAGCTAATGGGATGGGATGTCACAGTGATCCAGCTGTAAGCACTATATATATATATATATATATATATATATATATATATATATATATATATATTATATATATATACACACACACACACACACACGCATCCATTCGTTATTTTGCAGAAACACATATCTACCACCATTCTGAGCTAAATTTGCTTTTTAGAAAATAGAAAGAAATAATCATACTTACAGTTTACTTTGGGCTGGGGTTAAACTTGGTAGAATACTTTCTCTGCATGATCTGAGGCCCTGGGTTCAATCTCCAGCATCACAAAAATAGGGGAAGGAACTGACAGCCCACTCACAAAAATATCAGCCATCAAAAACCCTATGAAAAGCAGAGAAGCACTGACATAATGCCCATCTTGGTGTGTCAGTTAGTGTTTCATTCTGTTGAACATAGGGTCTCTATGAGTCAGACCCAATTTGATGGCACCTAACAACATAGTTTACTTTAATGGGAAATAATTAAATAAATGGTCAAAAAATGCTTTAACAATTTAAAATGTTGTGAACGTTTTGACTATTGCTTAAAATTATTGTCCCTGATTGACTTTCCCAAATCATAGAGTCATTGTAAAATATGTGGAGAATTTACACTTCCTGACTCAGAATTAAGTGATTATTTGGACTGAGGCAGAGAAATAGGTATTTATTTTGGTTATATCAATAATGAATTGTATATTTATTCTAATTTTCTCTCAAATGGGATTTTGCTGATTGTGTTAGCAAAAAAGGTTATTCAAATATCCAAATGAGGAACTCTGGACAAATATTCAACAAAAATTGCATAGCAGTGCCTTCATCAGGATAAGCAGCTCATTTTTCCTGGATGAAAAAAAATCCCAAATGAAGCACAACATTTTCGGTTTTAGAGCAATGAGACCAGGAGAAATCTAGTTTTGCTACAGAAAGTAATTGGGTTCCCTCCCTTAGTAGAAGTCCTCGGTGTCACATATTGCTCTGTGTCAATACCTAATGACCTTTCCATTTGCTGGGCCAACAGAGAAAAACAGAAAATGTTCCTTCCCAAGTTAGCTCTCTGCGTGAACCACAAATGAACAGATTATGATGAATGAGACAGTCCCTTACCTAGTTACTATGGTTCCACTAGAGAAATCATACTGTTTATTAACATCCAAGCTCATATTCCAAAATCAAAATTCCATTCCATTTAGATCTGTTAGAGACCTAGGTTTGTGTGGTTTGTCTGCCTGGTTTGTTTTTGTTGCTGTTATTGATGATTGGTTTGTGCTATTTTGGGGTATCTTTTTAATTTTGTTTTGGGCTAAAAGGTAAGCATTGCAAAGGCAGAGATTTTCAGTATTTTAGGCAGATCATGAAGTTCAATCAATACAGTTTAGATGAAAGAAAAAGAAAACACCTACCTTAAGGACAGTTTCATATCCAGCTAACTTCTTTATCCTTCCTCTAACTTGCTCCCATTCTCTTGTTCCTGGCATGGCACATATATAATAAGGAATGGACAATGATTAAATAAAAAAACAAGCTAAAATTTTTTTTAATCAGGAGGAACATATGAAAGTACCTACCATGATCATGCTCTTGTTCAGAATGTGCTGGAAGGGGAGAAAGGAGATTTATTTTCATATCAGCAAAATCCCAAAGTTAATTTTCCCCTCAAAAGGGAAAATTCAGCATGATATAATTATCTGAGACAAGCCACTTGCAGTGCATATAGCAGGACATCATAGTTTTAGTAATGATTTCATTACCAAAGGAAATCTTGAGCATCATAAACATTCATTTTTCTATGTATCACTAGAAAGATCTAATTGAAGAAATTCCAGTGCATGCTCCTTACTGTGTGTCAAAAAGATATCTCAGTGTTTTATATGTATTACTTTATTTAAGTTTCACAGGATCCTTCTCATGTACAAGATTTAGGGCAGGTATTTCCCAACATAATATCTAGAGGATGAATTTCCTATGAACTTTAGCTCTAAATCAAAGGTTTTATGAGAATTATTTTTTTAAATGCAATAGTTGTTGTTAGGTGCCATTGAGACAGGTCCAACTCATAGTGATCCTATGCACAACAAAATGAAACTCTCCCTGATTCTGTGCCAGACATATGATCTTTTCTCTGTTTTTATGTTTAAGCCCATTGTTGCATCCACTGTGTCAATCCATCTAGTTAAGGATTCTTTTGTTGTTGTTGACCTATCACTCTACCAAACAGGATGCCCTTCTCCAGGGATTAGTCCCTCCTGACAATATGTCCAAAATGCATCAGGTGCAGCCTAGCCATCTGTGCTTCCAAGGAGCCTGCAGCCATACCACTGTGAAATCTGATCCCATCAGATCTTAGAAGCTAAGCAGGGTCAGGCCTGGTTAGTACTTGGATGGGAGACCACCTGAAAATACCACATACTGTAGGCTTGAGAGAAGGACCTGGCAACCCACTTCCAAAAATCAATCTGCCATTGAAAACCCTATGAATAGCAGAGAAGCATTCACAATAGTGTTCACCTGTTGTATGTAGGGTCGCTATGAGTCAAACACCAACTTAATGGTACCTAACAACATCAACAAAGGAGCGCTCTGTTTGCATGTTTACTAGGACAGATCTGTTGGTCCTTTTGGAAATCCATGCTATATTCAATATTCACCTCCAGCACCATAATTCAAAAGCATCTTTCTGTCTCCTTTATTCAATTTCCAGCTTTCACAACTTCAGCAGAAAATACCATGGCATGAGTTAGGGGCACCTTCATCTTCAATGTGACATCTTTACTTTTCAACACTTTAAGAGAACTTTTGCAACAGCTTTTCCCAGTGCAATGCATCTTTTGATATCTTGACTACTTTTTCTGTGGGTATTCATTTGAACCAAGTAAAGCAAACTCTTGGACAGCCTCAATCTTTTCTCCATTGATCATGAAGCTGGGTACTAACCCAGTTGTAAGAATTTTTCTTTTGCTGATGATAAGGAACAATCCATATGGATGGCTGTGTCCTTTGAATTTTTCATCTTAATTAGTAAATATTGCAAATCCTCCTCACTTTCAGCAAGCAGAGTTGTATCATTTGCATAATGCAGGTTATTAATGGGTCTTCTACCAATCATGATGTCACGTTCTTCTTTATAAAGTTCAGCTTCTTAGATTCTTTGCTCATGATAGGGATTGGAGAAGTACTGTGAAAGGCTACAGCCCTGACATACACTATTCTTGACTTTAAACCAGGCAATGTTTCCTTGTTCTGTTTAAATGACTACCTCCTGGTTCCTGTACAGATTCCTCATGAGTGTGATTAAATGCTCTGATATTCCCATTCTTTGCAATATTATCCATAATTTGTTATGATCCACATAGTCAATTGACCTTGCATAGTCAATAAAACATAGGTAGACATCTTCTCGTTATTCTCTGCTTTTGGCTAATATCCATCTGACATAAGTAGTGATGTCCCCGGTTTTCCACTCTTTTCTGAATCTGGCTTGATTTTCTAGCAGTTCCTTATCTATATACAGTGACAGTCACTTTTGAATGATCTTTAACAGAATTCTGCTTCTGTGTGATATTGATATTGATGGATGATTTCTCCATTCACTTGGATCCCTTTACTTGGGAATAGGCACAAATGTGGATCTCTTCCAGTTAGTTGGCCAGGTAGCTCTTTCCCAAACCTCTTGGTATAAATGAGTTAGCACCTCCAGTGCTGCATGTGATTGTTAAAACATCTCTATTGGTATTCCTTCAATTCCTGGAACCTTATGTTTCACCAATTTCCTCAAGGCAGCTTCCACTTCATTCTTCACTACCATCGGTAACTGATCATATGCAATCTCTTGAAATGGTTGGTCATTCACCAATTCTTTTTTGTGTAATAACTGTGTATCCTTCTATCTTCTTTTGATATCTCCTGTGTCATTTAATATTTTCCCTGTACAATCCTTCACTATTGCCACTTGAGGCTCGAATTTTTTATTCATTTCCTTATATTTGAGAAAACTGTATTCTTCCCTATTGATTTTCTATCTTCAGCTCTTTGCACATACCACTGGAATATTTGATTTTGTTTTCTTGAGCTGCCATTTCAAATTTTCTGATTAGTTCTTTAACTTTGTCATGTTTTCCTTTTACTTTAGCTGCTGGACATTCAAGGGCAAGTTTCAGAGTCTCTTTTGATATGTAATTTGGTCTTTTCTTTTTTGTTGTCCTTTTAATAACCTTTTACTTGCCTCATGAATGATGTTTTTGATGTCATGCCACAACTCATCTGGTCTTCATCCATTGCTGTCATATCTCAGTTGGTAGAGTTTCACTCTACACTTTCTGAGGCCCTGAGTTCAATTCCCAGCACTGTAAAAATTGGAGCAGCACCAGGCTACACACTCCCAAAACAATCCCCCAAAAATCAGACATTGAAAACCCTCTGAAGGTTACTGACTTGGACCCAACTTGATGGCACCCAACAACAACAACAACAGTAGAGTCAGTGAATATTAGATGGAAGTGATATACCTAAAATTGGGAGACTATTCTTTACCAGCAATATGGAATAGCAGTAGCTAAAGATAGGTGAACTGTTGTGGACTGAATGCTTGTGTCTGCCAAAATTAATGTTATACTACCTCATATACCACAAATGTGATGATGTTTGGAGCAAAGGCTCATGAATGGAATTAGTGTTCTCATAAGGAGAAGCCAGTGAGCTCCCTCTCCTTCTTCTTGCATGTGTAGATAGGAGAAAGTATGACCACCTGAAATCCAGAAATCTGCTCCTTCCAGGACCCTACGTGACTGACCCCCTGACTCAAAACTTGCAGCCTTTAGGATGGTAGAAAATAAATTTCTGTTGTTTATAAGCCACCCAATCCATGGTACTTTGTTGTGGCTCTCCAAGAAAAATAAGCCATGAGCTAATTCCAGTGAGCTCTCCTGACCCATCAAAGTCCATTGTTTGTGGGAGCCATCCAAGGAGTCAGTCTGTGGGCCAGGACAACTGCATTCGTTTTTAATATCTATGGTCAGATGAATAAAATTGTGCATTGTATAAGGAAAGAAATGTTTGCTTTGCTGTATCTTTGTTCATTTTACATTTGTATTCTGTTATAGCATCCAATCCATTACATGTTGGTTTCTTCTACAAGCAGAAACCATTATTACTAATTCCATTTTACAGAACAGAAAATAAAACTTCAAAAAGAATATTAAATAACTTATTCAAAGTCACATAATTAGTGTTGGAGCTGAGATATGGAACAACTGTACACTCCCTGAAGAGACTAAAGAGTAATGTAATTTTGTCCAACCAGAGAACACAAACTATTATTCCAAGAAAATCTGACCTAGATTTTTACCACTTCACCTCTGAGAAAGAATTATGAGTGACCTGCAGAATCCTAATAAACCCGTGTTATATAAGCATGTTGAATATATCTTCACAGTATAAAAATCAAAACGGAACACCTCAGCATAATTGTTATAAACTGAAAAATTTCTCCCCAAAACCAGTGTCCTTCCTAGAACCTCTGAATGTACTCTTCTTTGTATATAGGGTTATTGCAAATGTAATTATTTAAGATGAAGTCATCCTCATCTCAGGACACTGCCCTTAATCCAATATATGCTTACAGAGAAGAAAGATGGTGGAAAGAACATTACATCAAGACAGAGGCAGAGACTGGAGTGATATGTCTGAATCAAGGATGGTCAGCAGTGGCCCTGTTGGAGGCTAGGATAAAAGCATCAGACAGGTTCTCCCTCAGGGCAGCCAGGGGAACCAAGTCTGATGACATCCTAATTCTGGACTCTGAGCCTCTGGAACCGTGAGAAATCAAATGTTTTGTTCTAAGCCAGTCAGTTTGTGGCACTGTGTTAATTGAAGCCCCAGTAAACTAATTCAACTACCAATTGGTTTGAAAACTTTTCTTCACACAGAAACTGTATACAATAAAAAGAAAGGTATCAATGCATGAAAAAGCATGGATGAATTTTAAATGCATAGTGGCAGATAAACAAGCTGGGCCTGAGTCTTAGCTCAGTTGGTAGAGTGTCCTGCACTCTCTGAGGTTCTAAATTCCATCCCCAGCACCCAAATTGGAGAAGGACCTGGCAGCCTACTCTTGAAACAGTCAGACATTGAAAACTCTATGAATAGGAGAGAAGCACTGACATAGGCCTGAGCGTGGCACAGTGTCAGGGAGAGTTTCATTCTGTTGTACATAGGGTCACTATAAGTCGGACCTAACTGGATGGTAGGTAACAACAACAGGTGAATAAGCTAGTCTGTGTGAAAGCAATCAACTCCTATGCGATTTCAACTATGTGGAAAATGCAAAACTCTGGAGACAACCTATGTTTAGCTTAATATAGATGCAGATAGTTACATATGGACATGTTTATTGATACGTTTGAATATTTGCAGGTGAACAGGCCTATGTACATTTCCTGGGTCCATCAATGAATAGTCTAAAACCAGTGATACCCCAGTAGCACCCACCATACCTAGGGTATAGACCTGAGTTTCTAATATTGCTCTCCAACAACAGGAGCCAGAATCCTTAGAGAAATGACTGGTTCCAGGATGGGGCAGAAAACACACACAATGAGCCAAGAGTTTTTCAGGGTTGGAAAGTAAGAGAGTGCTCAAAGAAAAAAAAAAACATTCACAATGATGCTGATGTGTCAAAGGACACAAGAGGCAACTGAAAGAGCTCTCAAAGGACTTTGCTGAAGAACTTCAGCAAAATAAACAAAGTAAATAGCTTTGGGTTAAAATCAAAATATAAAATAAATATCTAGGAGTTCATACTAAAGGAAAGAACGGGAAAGAAGAAAAGAAAGAAAGAATAAGGAAAGAAAGAAAGAAAGAAAGAAAGAAAGAAAGAGGGAAGGGAAGGAAGGAAGGAAGAGAAAGAGAAAGAGAAAAAGAAAGATGTAAAGGAAGAAAGAAAGAAAGAGAAGGAGGAAGGGTGGGAGGGAGGGAGGGAAGGAGGGAGAGAAAGATAGGAAGAGAGAAAAACAAATCTCTTTTTTAGAAGAATTCCAAATTTAATTACTCCATTGTATGCAATGATTGTTACATTGATGGTTGATTGTTTTGTGTGTGTGTTTGTGTGTGTGTGTGTGTGTAACCCATGTTCCCACAATGATTTCTTAAATAATGTTGGTCTCTTAGGTTATTTCTTTTGTGACAATAGGCAGCCCTCCTACGCACTTAATAGATATTTAGTAAAAGAACAGATGACTAATTAAATCAATTAGTGAACAAAACCATGAGTTACATGTAATGTATTATCATTATTGCTATTGTTTGCAGTCCTGGGAGGTTGAACTCAGTGTGTTGTGCATGCTAAGCAAGGGCTCTATACTTGTTGTTTGTTGTTGTCAGGTTCCCTCCAGTTTTGTCCGATGCATAGCGACCCTCACAGGGTTTTCAATGGAGGACTGTTTCAGGATTGCCTCGAGAGTGCATTGCCACATCCACAGTGCCACCTCCAGCTCTATGCTACCAGTCCCTTTTTTATTTTTTATTTTGATACAATGTCTTGCTAAATTGCTTAGGCTGCCTCTGGCCTCAAACTTGCAAACTCATGCCTCAACATCCTGAGTTTCTGGGATTAGGGATGTGTGCCATGGGACCCAGCCACAGTGTTAAATTTATGAATTGGATGCAATATATCTGCTAAGAAGGAAAAAGATTTATGTGTGTGTGTGTGTGTGTGTGTGTGTGTGTGTGTATTTATGTTTTTGTGGTTCTCGGGGGTATGATCCCAGGGCTTTTCTCATGCTTTACAAGCTCTCTACCTCTGAGTGGCACCCCTAGCTCTTTTTTTCTTTTCATTTTTTATCTTGGAACAGAATCTTGCTAAGTTTTTCAGATTGCCACTGGCCTCAAGCTATAATCTTCCTGCCTCCACCTCCCAAGTTGCTAAGATTACAAGCGTGTTCCACTCCGCCCAGCTAGAAAAAATTTAAAATGAACAAATAGTAGAAATCTTCAAATAATAAATACAAACAAACAAAAATCTTTTTAAAAACCTTCAAATAGTAGAAACAAAGGCAATTAGAGAAATGGAAATTTTATAAGATACGTATTTTCAAATACACAGACCTGGATGAAAGCAAGACCTAAGACTGAGATGGAACTCAAATGAATTGTCCTGTTTCACCCTAGAGAAACCCCTTACATCACTGAAACGCCATTTCTGCCTCCATGAAGGGAGAAAATGATTTAATGATCTGTGCCCTGCCAACCTTGGCAGCTGCTCTAAGGATCAAATGTACATGCTTTACAAAGTGAAAGCAGTATGGCAAGTAATTATTATTTGAGTGTGTTGAAGTGAAGAAATGCTTGACTATGAATAAGAGGCGGTACAGAGATTAAAGAAGCTGAGCAAGACATTAAATAAAGAATGTTATGAAATAAATCTCACATAGGGGGACCCTCATGTCTGTGAGCCTGCAGCTGTAGCCCTGTGGCATCCAATCCCGTCAGGTCTCAGAAGCTAAGCAGGGTCGGGCCTGGTTAGTACCTGGATGGGAGACCGCCTGGGAACACCGGCAGCTGTACGCTTGGGAGAAGGACCTGGCAACCCCCTCCCAAAATCAATCTGCCATTGAAAACCCTATGAACAGCAGAGAAGCACTGACAATAGTGTTTCCTTGTTGTACAGAGGGTCGCTATGAGTTAGATACCGACTCGATGGCACCTAACAACAACAACAACATGTCTGTGAATACACTAGGCTCAGAACAGCTTGTGGCGAGATTCTCAGTGGAGGCTATGAGGTTGGCAGTGTTGTCCACTCCAGATGCTGCACATTTCACCTCCACCAACACACAGCATCATATGGGGACAAGGACAAACCGCAGCACCCCAAAATGTCCCAGCATGGCTGAGGGCAGGTGACAAAATTAGGTCTGATTTTTCACTTCTATCTAACGCTTGAATATTCCTTTCAGGAGAACTTATACATCATTTCCTATTGTAGAAGCAA
This sequence comes from Pedetes capensis, assembly GCA_007922755.1. NCBI lineage: Eukaryota > Metazoa > Chordata > Mammalia > Rodentia > Pedetidae > Pedetes > Pedetes capensis. Next base: position 53,476 of record VMDO01003821.1, read on the forward strand.
ACCATGAGAAAATGTTTAAGCATTTTTGACATGGATTAGTAATGAAAACTGTTGGAGTTTGGGGGTCATAGGATTTGGGGAGGCAGACTTTCTACTGAAGGATGGCTAAGCCCATCCTAGGTGTAGAGAAACAGGGACTTGGAGTGATGCTATAAATCTTGCTCCTATAATGCATCCCTAATCTTCCTATGACATAGACATTTTTGTGTGTTACTTTATCTCTGCAAACACCCTAGGGAATAGAAAGCTCAGTGACTTAGAATACATTCTGTCAATAGGGATGTCTTTTATGTTGACAGGAAAATGTAAACACAATAAACATAACAATAAAAATGATGCCGCTACCATTTAGTATATGCTACCAAGTTCCAGCTGGGATTTACTCCCGAAGCAATCTGGAAACCATCAGCCATTGGAAACCCTATGAGGGTTGTTATGAGTTGGACACGACTTTATTCAGACATGACTTGACAGCACCTAGTAACAATCAAGTTCCAGATACTCTACAAGAGCTTACTTAACCCAATGCTAAGATCCATGGCAAGGAAAAGTGGGCATCCTAATCTTCACTTAAAATGAAGAAACCAAGAGTAAAGAGAGACCGTATTACACCTGTCAGAGGTCACACAGAAAGAGACAGAATCAAGCATTCTTTCCATTACACCACACTGCTTCAAACACATTTTGAGTAGATTCCCTGGTCTTATTGTCACTAAAGATCAATCTTTTAAGCTAACCTTATGAGAATTGTTGTTGGTAGGTGTGTCAAGTTGGGTCCGACTCATAGTGACCCTCGCAGGGTTTTCAATGGCTGATTGTTTCAGGCGTGGGCTGCCATGTTCTCCCATCTTATAGGAATAGAAGAGAATATGTGGAGAACATTTGCTATGCCCTAAACACATTGTGTAGGTGTTTATCATTGTATCCACAGAATAGCATTTTGAAGTACATGTCACTATATCTAATGGCACATGAAGAAATTGAGTTTAGAGTGCAATGCAGAAGCAGGCTCTACTTCAGAGCATATACTTCTCAGTAAGAAGCACTATACTTTTAGCTTCTGCCCCAAATGGCCATTCCACTCTACCTTTCTCCTACAGCATAGACTCACTGAATTCCATCTTCATTAGGTAAAGCACCATCTGGGCAGTCATTTGACAGTCTTTCCTAGTTATATTTCTTTATGTACGTGAATAATCCGATCCAAGCAAGTGGATGCTTCTCCTAACCTTTCAATATCTTCATTTACTTACAAAGGAATGTGCATTTTTACAAGCTTTTGCATAATTATATGATAATCACCACTTGCTTCTTTACACATACTGCTCTATGGCGAGTAGCATATTCCAATTTCTCTTCAGCAAATATCACTTTTGTTTGGCATTGTTAGCTCTTACTTGCTAAGTCTCACATCACCGCACATATGAAATGTATAAACAATGATTTTAAAAATCGTGTGGGTGAGGAAAATGTGTGCTGATTTCCATAACAGAAGACACACACACGCATGCACACGTGCATGAACAGAATAAAAAAGACAGCAAAGGAAACACCTGCCCTTGCTTACATTGTCTTGAGAAATACCACTGCTCCTTCTTACAGATAAACATGAGCTGAATGTAACAACCCACCCAGTGTCCCCTGGCCCCCCTCCCTTTAAAGCCCCTCAGGCACGTCTGTATATGGTCACTGGAGAGGTCTGTCCATGTTGCTCCTCACTTCTTCCCATCATCTTGGAAACAGCTTCAGTCTGACCTCCTACCCAGCTGCTCTACATGGGCTCCATTTGCGATGCCAGCAACGTGTGGCTGATGGGAAGAAGTCAGTGAGAACTAGCCTAGCAGTTAAAACATAAGGAAAAGCTCTTGCCTGTGTCACTGCAAAGCAATGAATCTCAAAGTGTTTATACAAAATCATCCAGTCAACAAAAAGGAGTTAGCACAAGATACACAGTGATTATCAAAATAACGGTGGAGAGATTTGAGTGGCCAACTTAACAGTTTATTCCAGGTAAAAAAGAAGAAGAATGCAGATGAGTGGGGGACCTTTAGATCCCAGCAACACCACCCTCTCTCACAGTGGGAAAGGCAAGAGGGACCATGACAGCAGCAATGGGAATTTCACATAAAGTAACTTCAGTCCCCACAGCAGTTTCAGGAATCATGTGATCTGGTACATTTTGAGACATCTATTCTCCTAGGCCACACACTGTCAGAGGACAAATAACTACTACAATGTGCTCCATTTTATGGTTCTGAAAAAGGATTTAGGACTGTAGAGTAACTAAGGTATTGGGCAAGAGGAGCCAAGCAGGAGCTGGTTAGAGAAGGAATGTAAGAACTTGATGTTAGTGTGCATGTGTGAGAGAGCACAGTAGGAGACACCCAGGGAATTGTCCAGATCTGACACTAGGCTAGTATGGCAAGGGGAGGGGAGGACAAGTCAGTTCAAAAGCATATTGAAAGCAGCTCTGTGTAAAGCCGTGCATTGGACATGAATATGTCACTACCCCAGATCAATTCCCCAGACAGACACATTTAATAACTGCCTCTATCGACTCTCATCACGTGCCTAGTACCTTACATGCTTAAAGCCATTTGCTCTGCAGTAAAACACTAAGAAGTCATTCTGTATTTGACAAGTAGACACTGAGTTCAGAGTAGCTAGTCACTGAAGTCACTTGACTATGCCAAGTCACTTGGAATGATTTTACAGTCATAACCCATCCAGTTTCCATTGCAGTTAACTGAGTGTTGACCCCAGGCCCACACAGTGGCGAGTGGCGGAAGTAACTTCTAACCCGGTGAGTCTGTTATGACTGTTTGTGTAGGTGTTTATCATTTTATCTACAGAGTAGCAGAGTGCTTCTAACCGTCAGGTTATCCTCACTCCAGTGCAAAGGTGAAGTGCAGAGAGAAGGCCCTGAGTGCTACAGGAGTGCAGGGGAGAGGGATCTTTCCTGAGGAACCAGTTCACCTTTGGTCCTTGGAAGCTGCAACTGTGAGGCAAATATTTGTTTCCTGCGATTCAACCCCTAACTCCATTTTGCACAATGTCTGTCAGGACTCCTGATTCCTTTGTCATCTCAATCCATTCCTCCTACTACAGCAAAGTCCCACATACTAGGTGACTTATGATCCGCAGTACTGTGCTTCTCACAGTTCTGGAGGCTGGGAAGTCTGGAATCAGGGTGCTAGGAGAGTGGGGTGCTGTTAAGGGCCACATGGCTCATTGCCATCTTTGAACTATGTTCTCACGTGGTGGAAAAAAAGTGGGAAGAAGCATTCCAGATTCCCTTTCCCAAGGCACTAATCCCATTCCTAAGGGCTCCACCTTATGAATCTGTTGTTGTTGTTAGGTGCCATCGAGTCGGCATCCGACTCATAGCAACCCTCATAGGGTTTTCAATGGCTGACTGTTTCGGGATTGCCTTGGGAGTGGATTGCCAGGTCCTTCTCCCATTTTTGTGGTGCTGGGAATTGAACTCAGGACCTCAGAGACTCCAGCACAGCGCTTTACCAACTGAGCTAAATCCTAGCCCTCTTATGAATCTAGACCCTCTCAAAGGCCCACCTCCTAATATGACCTTTTAGGGGTTAGGTGTCACAAGTGAATTGTGGTGGAATGTGCACACTCTGTGTGTCTCACTAATGCACAGCACACTGGTCTTTGTGTACACTGTCATTGGGCTCAAGTTTGCATAGCTGGTGAGGAAGTAGACGCTCCACTGGGCTGTATTCATTGGAAATGTGATGCTGGCTGCTCTACCCCAAGTAGAACACCTCTGCAAACAAATGCGCTGAAAGCAAGATGACAATCAGAATGGAAGTCCAGTCATTTCTGTTAACTCAGCTTCCTATGTGTGAAAGAGATAAAGCCTGTCTCCTCAGCATGTCCTCTGAGACGCTCACCAGGCCCTCTTCCCTGGCCCACTTGCAAGTCTGCCCATCTCTCCATCAGCAGCTTTTCTCAAACTTGGCTCTACTTCTTTTTTCTTCCTTAAAAACAATCACCCTTTGCTACCGGTTTGGTGAAATCCTTTCAAGACACCAAAAATAATGTCACTTGCATATGAAATATTTTTTCTTGGGAATTCTTCCAGGATTAACTTCTTTTATTCTCTGAGCTTCTGTCACATGGTATTTATCCTACAATTATTTATGTACATTCCTGTTTCTGCTACCAACCCTGGACCTTTCAAGAAAGGAGGAGCACAATATTCCCATGTGTGTGTTTCTCTCCAGCAAAATACTCATCCCAGGACAGCATAAAACAAGTCACTTGTGTTTGAAGCCTGACCAGACCTTGTTTTCTGTGTAAACATTTTCTCTATACTTCGTATTTTGCCAATTTTCTATACTAGTAAAATAATAATCTTAATGACCCCAAAGCATTTTCAAGATGAAATAAAGTAATCCATATAATGTGGTAGCTCCTGCCTGGCATAGAGGAGGCTCCACTATAACATAGCAGAAGCAGGCACCTGTGCTATTTCTGCATTATCTTCTTGCACATGGATACAGCAGGTGTCAGAGTATGAAGGCCCTTTCATGTCCAGTCTCTGCTTTTACCCTCACCCCAATACTGTATGGATCAGGAGAACCAGAAATTGAAGAAAAGTGGTATCCAGCATCTCTTAGTAACTTTGGTACCATGATGAATTCCAGGAGGAAAAGGGGAGGAGGAACTGGTCACACGCTGCTCCAACACAGGGACAGGCGGAATTTGCAAGCTAACTTATCAGAAACTATAGAGAGTTAGGATGTTGGGGATTTTTAAAATTATGTCTCTCAACTAGGGTCCCTCATGACAGCCTGAGGGGCTCACCCCTAGTTGACCCCAGGGCTCATCTCACTCCATCAAAGCATTCCCTCCCATCGAGTGAGCAAAGATGGCCCCTGGCCAGCCTGCCCTGCCCTAACCACCCTAATTTTGATCGGCTCCCCTCAGCACTTTCAGGTAATAACTGTCCCCACATGGCAGGTATGTCAGTTTACCCGCTGTACCTGTCAGCTGTGTGCTCTGATTGGCTGAATCCCACCATGTGACCCCTCCAGGACCCTATAAAAGTAGGGATCCTGGACCCCCTTCACCCTTACCTCTCTGACCGTCCTTTAACTGCTACCTGAACCCTATCGCCTGGACCAGCACTCCCTACTCCAGCAAGACTTTCTAGCAAGCCGGCAAGATCAAGCCCAGGGGCCCCGAAGAGCTGAAGGATTCCTCCCATCCTTGGGAAGGAGGGAGGTAAAGAAGGTGAGCCCCAAGAGTCAAGACCAACTGACCTCCACAGAACACCAGCGGCTGTGGCTGTGCCTTTAAGGCTGAGCTGTACCAGCACTTAGCCTGCAGCATTCCATGCTTCAGGCTTAGAGCCAGCACTTAAAGGGTATAGAGTTCTGCTCTATAGGGGCTGCTTGCTCCTTGCTCTCCATCAGGGGAGCACCCAGTAAACCTTACCTACCCTTTTTACCATCAGAAGGTCTCCCGAGGTCCTTCATTAATGACACTGGCCATTTTTTGTTATGTTGAAGGTTTGGCTCTAATCTTAGCCTGGCTAGAGCTAAAACCCTAACATTAGCTCAGTTGGTAGAGCACTGCTCTGCAGTCTCTGAGGGCCCGAGTTCAATTCCCAGCACCACAAAAATGGGAGAAGGACCTGGCAATACACTCCCAAGGCAATCCCGAATCAGTCGGCCATTGAAAACCCTGAGTCAGACATGACTTGATGGCATCTAACAACAACAACAATAGAGAGTCAGCACTTAGAAAGTACTCTATAAAGCATACTTGAATTCTATTACTCTATCCAGGCACTTGTGGAAATTGTAATTAATATACATGTAATATGTTGTTGGGGCTGAGATTTACCTCAGTTGGTAGAGCACCACTCTGCAGTCTCTGAGGTCCCAGTTTCGATTCCCAGCACCACAAATAATAGAAGGATGTGGCAATCCACTCCCAAGGCAATCCAGAAACAGTCAGCCATAGAAAACCCTATGAGGGTTGCTATGAGTTGGATGGGACTCAACAGCACCAACCAAAACCAAACCAATGTGTTGTCATTTTTAGGTACCGTCAAGTTAGTGTTCAACTCATAGCAAGCCTATGTACAACAGGAGAAATACTATTGTCAGTGCTTCTCAGCTATTCATAGGGTTTTCAGTGGCTGATTAGTTTTTGAGAGTGGGCTGCCAGGTCCTTCTCCCAAGCCTCCAGCACCTGGTGTTCCCAGGTGGTCTCTCACCCAAGCACTAACCAGGCCCAACACTGCTTAGCTTCTGAGGTCTGCCAGGATCAGATGCCACAGTGACACAGCTGAAGGCACATGCAATATATAATATACTATATAAATTCTATACATATATGGGTATGTGTAGATAAATGTCCTGGTAACATCTGCAGAATTCAGTGTGGTCATCTTTCCTAGGTGTCCTTTAGTACATTAGGGATGGGACAGGGTAGTGACTATATCAAATCCTGTAGAATCCCTGAATGTAAGTGCTGAGCCAAGCATTTCACTCTTACAGTACATAGTCCTCTAAAGTAGAGAACACTTTGAAAAGTGTGTGCTACCTTATGCCAAAATTCTTTGGCTTCTTTAACTGACTCTCTTCATCCTAGTAACTCCTGTGGCACTTTGTTTGATTTCCACATAAGTCGACATTTTACTAAGGACTTAAACAGCATAGCTTTATTTTTCCTGCTTCTCCTATAGACTTCTTAGTAGCATAAAGATCCTGTCTTTTATTTCTGTCTACTCCATAGTGCTTTAGTTAAGCACAACGCATAACAGAGAACTCTAATATGCAACTCATCAATAGTTTGTGACATTTCAGTTGATCCATCATCTCATATTTCTCTCTCAATATGCTTCTGATTTAATTCTACTGAATGTGGATACGTAATAGCCCTTTCTCTCTGAATTTCTCCATTGGTAGTTATACATCTGGTTCTTTAGCTCTCAGTATTGCTTCTAATTTATTCCCTTATTTATTATTGATAAACTGTTCCTTGCTTCTTTCTGCTTTGACTCTGCATGAAAAATTCTAAGCTCAGATTGAAGTCATAAAAAAACTCTCAGGAAAGAGTTTTCTACTCCCCAGAGGAGCTATTATTATTTTAATTTATAATTATAATTACAGCAGCACTCATTGGGATAATTTTCCAATACCCTCAAACAACATTTTCTATAAGCACATTTGTTGTTGTTAATGTACCACAGATTCCTGGGAAGAAATAAGCTATTAATTTCATACATTTGGGTTTGTTGCCAGCTGGAAGAATGAATTTCTGATAATTTAGATTATATTTAATAGTTCACTGATGCTTAGCTAAACTATAAATTGGAATTATTTTAAAATTATGAAGTACTGTGCAGCAGATTGGAAAAAATCAAATTCTAAATTCTTACACTTTACTTGCTTCTGGCTTCTTTTAAATATTATTATTTCAAGTCTGAATACATATATTAAAAATGACAGAAATAAGATTATGGAATAAGGAGATGTATATTCCATCCTGAATACAATAGATTCAGAACAGAATGTAGAACGTAGGATAGATCACATAGATATGAGCCAAAATTTTGGGCAAGTCATTCCTCTGGTGGTCAGTTTAAGTATGTGTCTGCTAGAAAGTAGGAAAATTCATCTGTACGTTTCTTTTCTTCCTTCTCATTTTCTATTCCCTCTCTTCCTTCTCTAACAATTATGTTGAATATGATCAATAAAATGTAACAAAACATATATGTATTCCTTTCCTACCATTACCTTAAGTTGAATTACATGGGAATCATCTCCTATCATTCCAAGATGAAAATGTATACAAATACCATATAAGAATTTAACCTCATTCTTAAGTAATTAAATTCTCCAATATTTTTCTCAAGCCTAAATAACTCAATTTTTTTATATTTTCCATAATTTGTGAATGAAATGAATTATGTGTCCAAATCCTCAATCCAGCATAAGACTTCTCTCACTCCCTTACTTCCTGCTAGTGGTTCCCTGTAGTCTGTCCATGCAGGATGTGATCCCCTCTGCTCTCCTTGAGCTCAATCTCTCTCTCTCTCTCTCTTTCTCTCTCTCTCTCTTTCTACTCAACCATTTCCTATTCTGTGTTGTTCTTTATGATTGCATGGTTCTAACCAGGAAGAGATGAGAACCCAATGAAATAAAACCCTTTTTAGTTACCTGAGTAACTCTAGGTATGAACATGATTGAAATCAATGCTTTTGTGGCAATTCTGTGGATTCTTTGAGGATTCCTTTCTGTGGGTTCTCTACATCATTTCCCTTCAGTTGGGATGAAGCATCTTTAGTTCAGAGCCTTCACCTTCCTAATCAGTCACCCTCAACTTCTTGCCTTGAGGTATTCTAGACCCTTCTGGACAATTGTTTGCATAAGATCTGAGAGGACTCCATGTCTGTGTTCTCTTGTGCTTGGCTTAGCTCCAAGCCTAGGAAGTGTAGTACATCCCGGAGCCTGCATTTCTGGAATCGTGTCTGACCTGTGCTAAGCTATTCCTCCCCTATTCTCACACACTGCTTTAATGTGGGGTGTTAATCAGGTCCCAAGTCAAAATGCCCTACAAACTGTTTCAATTCTCCTAACAGCTTCTCAGAAGCCCTTCACGAAGCTCGACGAGAAGGATGTGGCATCTGTGAGGCCACACATAATGGCACAGTTCTCTCCAGAGAAGCCCTTGTGCACTTACTCTTTCGTTCCTCACTCAGATTCTATTAATATAATTGATGTGAAAATTCCCGGTGTCATGGAAGTGTATCTTAAAAATCTTCTGCTTTGTCTGTATAATAATATATTTTAAAGTATTCTTATATAGGATACCTTGATGGCCTCATTTTGAATATCTTGTTAAATTTACATCGTATTTCAAAGGTATACTTTGATATAAAAAGAAAAACATAGAAGAGAAAGAATATCTTATGCTATATGAAAAAATATGTGCAGCTCAGATTGCCATATCTATAAATATCACTTAATGGGAATGCAGTCAAGTTATTTCTTCATATAATATCTATGGCTGCTTTAGGCAACAATGCCAGAGCTTTGTTAAGAGAGAAACTTTATGGCTTGTGAAGCCAAAAATATTTAGTATGTGTCCATTTACAGAAAAGAAAACTGCCTATTCCTGTAAAGAATTATTCAAAAGAGGACCTGATTATGTTAATATTCCTATTGGGGAAAATATAATGGTTGCAAATTTGAGGCAGTTGTAAACAGGAAACATAATAAAGAAGGGACTCAAGGAAAAAATGACTGTTATGAGAGGGATTAGTTCAGAACCTCTAAGGGGTTCAAATTGATCAAGTACCAAAATACACAGATAAAAAGGAATGTGTATACATCATCTTCAGGGTATTCCATCTGTAACATGCTAAGATTCTTAAAATAATGTTGATGTGGGCTATTTATTCGTTGTTTTTCTAAAAGTGAGTAATTGCATTTTCTCTTATTCCCCATAGTGTTTCAGCTCATCCTTTTTCATATGCAGTTATATGTATGTTTTTAAACGTGACTTAACATAATTTCCATTTTGGAGACCTTACTATCTTCTAGAAGTGCTGTCAATGTAGCAAGAAATCATTTTCTTTACTGTGTATCATACTGACATATTGCAAAAGGTATTATTTACATTAATTACTTTTGTGAACGTTTGCCACAAGGAATCTTTTGGTTTAGGGTGAAGTACACGAATGAATTAAAGACATTAAAAATTTTCATTTTATGAGACATCAAAGGTAATAGATATGACATCACTGTGTTTCTGTTGGTATTTTAGAAATGTATGTTATATAGAGAAATGTTAATTCAGTAAGCATTTAGTATGGACCTCATAGGCATGCAGCATCTTTCTTGATACAAAGCTGAATAAAAAGTGGTAATGGTGAATCTGTTTTTTCCTTAAGAAAAAGTTTCATAATCAATTATAGTAGTTATTTAATTAAATTGAAGTACCAATGAAAAAAGCATTGATTAAAAAATCTAGGAGCTCATTCATTGAAGATGAACAGACTAGTTAGCCTTGATGTTAGTGGCTTAATTCATTGGGTATTTTTAAACAGGTTCAGCTCATTTCAATTTAACACATACTTATTGGATACCTGACATGTGTCAAGACTGAAAATCAGAGAATGTACATGAACCCCTCTTCCCAGGATCTCTTAGCCCATTACAAGAACACACTATCTAAAGAACTCCAAATGTGGCTAGGAAATTGAAACACCTTGTTTAACAAACACATATTAAAACACAACAAAGTAACGTAACAATAAATGCCTCTTTTTGTTTTCTCAAAAATTTTTAGTTGACACTTAAAAGTTGTACATATTTATAAAGTGCAATGATACATTAACTAATGTCAAATCAGGGTAAGAATGTCAGTCTCCTCAAACGATTTTCATTACTTTGTGGTGAAAACATTAAAAATCTCTTCTACCCTGGTGCCACAGCTCATGCCTGTAATTGCAGTAACTTAGGAGTCTGAGGAAGGAGGATCACAACTTTGAGGCCAGTGACAGCCTGTGCAACACAGACCTCGTCTCAAAATAAAAATAAAAATAAAAATAAAAATAAATAAATATTTAAAGGGCTGAGGCTGAAGTTCAGCACATAAAAGGCCCTGGATTAAACCTTTGGATACTGCAAAAAAAATAAATAAATCTCTTCTTCTAACTTTTCAAATACTATCATGAAAGGTGAAGTCAATATGGAAGATGCTCAAATTGACATAAGAATCTTCATGCTACCCCTGGCCAGGGAATATATGGACATCCTCTCCATCGCAGACAGGTCTATGGGGCTCAGTGATGGCAACAGACCTAGAGAGAAGTCTGGATCTCCTACATATCGTCTCCAAGGCTGCAGTTAGAACATTTAGACTGGCTGGTTCTATGTTCAATCCCAACAAAAAGGGTCTGATACACCCAGACTAAAGCCTGATAGCCTTGAAAAAATAGATTAGTGGAGAGAAGCAGGCTAATGATTCCTTAACCTCTTCCAAAGCAAGGGATGTGTTTTTCCCTCAGCCCACCTCTCACCCTCCAATATCTCAGGAAAGGGGAACCAGGCTTCCTTCAAAATCTTCCCCCACAGAATTGATTTTTGCAGAAAAATCTAGATTGACCTCATAAGCTTCTTGGTCCTTTCACCACTTCTAAGTAGCTCTGGGGCTGGGATTTAGCTCAGTGGGTAGAGCGCTGCGCTGCAGTCTCTGAGGGCCCGAGTTCAATTCCCAGCACCACAAAAATGGGAGAAGGACCTGGCAATCCACTCCCAAGGCAATCCTGAAGCACTCAGCCATTGAAAACCCTATGAGGGACGCTATGAGTCGGATACCGACTCGACGGCACCTAACAACAACAACAACAAGTAGCTCTGAGCTTAGAATCACCATCTCAGCCTTCAGCCACTTTGCCCCACTGAGTCAGAAAGTAGTGGGCAACTGCTGTCACCTTCAACTTGACTATACTCTATATTTGATAACTCACTTTCGCCCTCTGGTGTTTTGACACGGTGTCCCGTAGAACCACATCATTCTGAACTTACAGCCCCACTCCACCTGTTGTTCTCTGTAGTTATTTCCTCTGATCTAAAAAGAGGATGATGACTGTGTTTCAAATATTTACTGGAGTAGTCATGCCCACCTGTCTAGTTGACAGGTGAAATCAGGAAATCTTACTTAGCTCAGGATTTCCTAACGGGTGATGTCCATGATGCTGCCAAGGGAGCCTGAGTCCTTCAAAACAGGTGGACCTTCTTATAACCTCAGCTCCTGGTAGGTCAGAGCTTGGGCTATAGACCTTTCTGGAAAGAATTCCACATGTACCTTCCATTCCAGAAGACACGTGTTTATCCACGAATGCCTGATCTTTTAATGTGTAAGTGAAGGTCCTGAATCAGCTTTTAGCTGTGGACTCTTCTGTTTCTATGGAAACTCCCTCAGTTTTGAATTAGACAATCAATAAAGCCCTAATATAATTAATGAAAAATTTCTAGGTTATATTACTTATTGAAAAGCTTTTCAGTGGGCTGAGTCCTTCTGGAGAACACCACTGAGTGACTGTGAAGGGGCTTCCCAGGCTCCACATCTTCCCCCTTCCCCATATCCCTGACTCCATGATACCACAGTCTCCTCTATAGCTGCTCTGTGCTGTAACTTGCAGGATTTGGGACATGTCTGATTTCCTACCGAAAGGACCCCAAACATCTCTAAACCCTCTCAAAAGTAGCTTTTTCCTTGAGATTGAAAGGAGAAAAAGCTATTTTCATTTACATGTTTTTTCATTTAATAATGGTGATTAATCAACTTAAAACTACTGTTATTGAAATTAAAAAGAAAATACATAGGGAAAGAATATTCATTTCAGTAATGTAACTTAGAAAATGAAGATAGAATCATGTTTTTTTCAACTACTTATTATTATCATCAGGCTCACTATAGTAGGATTTAAATTTGGAGAGATAAAAGGCATTGACTTAGTAGTGAGTCTTTAGGTATTTCACAGAGAAAGAGGACCACTAGGATAAGCTTATCTGTCATAGAAATTCTTTCTCAAACACAAGTAAAAGACTGAAGTCTTCAAGTGTTTATAACTAATACTACTTTCCTCAAAAAATTCAGTCCAATTTAAGTATCCCACAAATACTGGTTAAAATCAGAGAATATGGGTATAACTTCTTGATAAATTCATTGGAATTTTGGTGAATGTTAGTGTAATTACAACCTACTGTCAAAAGCTTTATTTCTTTTTTAAATTGTCATTATCTTCTTCCCTAACAATAATTATGGTTAAAATCAATGACAAAATAAGAATACTATTTATTTACCTCTTTGCAGATTGTGATCATTCTTCAGATTTTCCTGGGAATAAGCACATATTGCATTTTAAAAAGAAAAAATCCCAAATATGTTCTTTAAATGGCTATAGTGAAAGAAGCATGTGTGTGTGTGTGTGCGCATGTGTGTGTTTATGTGTGTGCCCAAGTGCCCTCACATGTTCCTGGGGAAGAAAAAGTTCAATCATATCCCCGTCCTACCAGCAAAGATCCCTAGAAACACGGTATTGCAAAGTATTCTTTTTCCCAAGTATAGGAGTTTTGAAACCAGTAGTAATAATCTTCTAAGGAGAAACAGTTTATAGTTCAAATTATGTCCCTAGTGTAGTCTGTATTTTGCCCAGCTAAAAAATGAGATTATTGGTTTCATGTAGACTATGCTTTCAGAAGGCTCTTACTGTGCTTTCATGGGGCAGCAATGAACCATGGACCATGAAAATTTGCATCTGGAAGTTTTCTCTTTGTTTGTTGCCTACATCTGTTGGTGCAGGGTACTAGGTGACATGAGGAGAATTATTAACAAATAAACAAATATCTGTCCCATAGCCCTTAAACCTATAGCCAATTGTCTAGTTATCACAGACTAGAAAAGGTCAGACAACAGCATGGGCACATATAGAGAACCAGGAAGTTTTGCTCACAGTCAGTTATATGGTGCATTTACTCATTGAAATTTGCACCTCTGGCTTAGATCATATGTTTGTGTATGTGAAAAAAATAATGTTTCCAAGACATTTAAATTTGAGTACCAAATTCCTAAATGAGGTGCCAAATATTAGTCCATACCATGTGTATTAGGCAGCTAATTACATTAATTGTTGATGTCACCCAGTGGAAAATATTGAACTGCCTGCTATAAGTTTGAAAGTCAGATCTAGGTGATGTCAAACTCTGTGTGTAGCTGCCTGGTCCTCACGTCCCAAAATTCTAAGCTCATCTCTACTGCTCTTCCCGAGGGACTGAGATGGATCATAGCACTGCATTCAGAAAATTGGCAATAGGAGGGAAAATGAGCAATATCTGTGTAAGGTTAAAAGTTAAAGAGCAGAAAGACATTAAGTGCCATATATGCTATGGACAGATAGTAATTATTTACTAAAATAAAGCTGTTGAGAAAAGTTACATGCATAAAGATTGGATGTAGACTATTGCGAGAGATGATTTTTATCATCATGAGGCTGAGCAAAGCAAAGGAAAGAGTAATACCTACAGCCTCAGAGAGATCTGGCTTTCATACTTGCGAGTAAGGTTTTCTGGGGTCACTTACTAGGTACTTCTCAGCCTCAAGGTTTTTGTCTTCATAAGGGAAATGATACTATCTGCTTTATAAACTTCTTACTCAAAGTAAGTGAGATGGTATATAAAAAGCATCCTCTCCAAAGCCTACATTCAAAAGTACTACTCTGTTATCACAAATCTATTTACATACACTTAGATGCAGCATGACATTGCACCTCTTTTTTATAAATTGATATAAAGTATCTGAACTTATTTATGGGGTACAGTAATATAGTTTTATACATGTATATACTATATAATAATCAAATCAGGGTAATTAACATCTTTATCTCCTCTGATATTATTCATTCTATGTGTTCAGAAACTTCAAAGTCTTCTTCTGTAATTATTTTGAAATGTATAATAAATCATTGCTGATTATGGTCACATTGCCATGCTACAGAATATTAGGATTAATCCCCCATCTAACTGTATTTTGGTGCTTGATTTTTTCCTCACTGAATGAGTTCATTGCAATTATCTATCCAATCAGAATATTCACAAATTGGAAATGATGGTGTCTGGTGACTAGAGTCTCCCCAAAATTATCTCCCCTCATGTCGTTAGGGGCTGGGATTTAGCTCAGTTGGTAGAGCACCGCTCTGCAGTCTCTGAGGTCCGGAGTTCAACTCCCAGCACCGCAAAAATGGGAGAGGGACGTGGCAACCCACTCCAAAGGCAATACCGAAACAATCTACCATTGAAAACCCTATGAGGTTCACTATGAGTCAGATACCGACTCGACAGCACCTAACAACAATAACTAGGGAATGCACAAGTTTTGGGTTGGGATTTAGCTCAGTTGGTAGAGCGCTGCACTGCAGTCTCTGAGGTCCCGAGTTCAATTCCCAGCACCGCAAAAATGGGAGAAGGACCTGGCAATCTACTCCCAAGGCAATCCCGAAACAGACAGCCATTGAAAACCCTATGAGGGTCACTATGAGTCGGATACCGACTCAATGGCACCTAACAACAACATGTAGTTAGCTCTTGATTTTCTCTTATTCTCCTATAAAGTGGACTTGGCACTTTCTATGCTAGGTTAAAGGAAAGAAGCATTCCTGTGAGCACCAGAGCTGATTTATCCTTGCTCAACTCTCACAATCCTATTTTTGCAAATAAACATCAGTCACGGCATCTCCTTACTTACTGGAATAATTGTTTCAAATATCAAAAGCTACATAATAAAATGAGAAAAGCCTTGTTTTTAGCAAGCTGATTCTAGTTGTACTGCAAAGGACAGACTGAGCCAGGACAAATGTGGGGGCAGAGAGACTGGTTAGAGGGCCATTAGAACACTCCACGAGAGACTTAATGAGTTCTTGAAACAAGGCAGAAGTGGCTGGAGAAATATGAGGAAAATCTGCTCAAATTTGCTGAAATAGAATTTAGGGAAAGATCCTAAAGATTGAGTTAAAAATCTCTTCTGAGCTAGCATATGAGTATAAAAAGAATTGCTAAAGCATGCTGCCAAGCCAGGAATAACGGTCTCTGTGCATTATGAATGGAATTGCAGAGATTTCAGACAGGGTGGCCCTTCATTTGTTAGCAATCCCCTAATGACTAATGGTCTGGAAAGGGGCAAATGCGGCTGTTTGGGGAATCAAACGCTCAGTCTTCCAATCACAATCACAGAATTGTGGCTCCACAAATAAATACACTATAAGTGTTCTGGCCTCCAGAAATGGCAGTCATGATTTATTGACCACCTACTCATGTACTCAGTGCCCATATGACAAATTTATGAGCTGCAATTAGTTTCATTCTCTAGAAAAGAAATTGAGACACCTCTGCTAGAATGTTGAAATGACTTAAGAAAATGCATCCAGTGACTGGGTGAACTGGAATGTGAAAAAAGGCCGGGTCCAGTTGCAAAGCTCCTGGATCCAAAGGATTGCATGTGTATATTCAATTTTACACAACTTTACAATAGAAGTAAATATATTGATTTTCAGCTTTGTGCTAATTCTAATTTATTGAAAAGAGAGATTGTGAAACTGAATACTATCATTTTTCTAAAGCAAACAAAACAAAAAAATATGTGTACAGATGCATAGAAGATTGCCTGAGAGCAAATATACCATAGTATTAAAATGTTATTGGGTAGTCAAATGCCAGGTAATAACTTTTTACATTTTTAACAATTTTACAGACTTTACAAAGAGGGTGTTTATTATGCATACATTTTTAAATACTTCTGATTATTTTAAATCATCATTAACATGAAACATCCAATAAATATCTGTGATTGTTTAAGACTTAAACTCTTCTATGTTGAATAGCCTGCAGCCATACCACTGTGGAATCTAATCCCATCAGATCTCGGAAGCTAAGCAGGGTTGGGCCAGATTAGTACTTGGATGGGAGACTACTTGGGAACCCTAGGTGCTATAGCCCTTGGGGAAGGACCCGGCCACCTACTCTCAAAAATCAATCAGCCATTGAAAACCCTATGAATAGCAGAGAAGCACAACAATAGTGTTTCATCAGTTGTATATAGGGTCACCATGAGTTGGACACCTGCTGGATGGCACCTAACATCAATAACAATGTTGAGATAGTCATAAATGCACATACAACTGCAAGAAATGATATTTGTTCTTGCTAAACAGTCCAGATTGGTCTGGAGCTGGTGGTTGTGTGCCACCAGGCCAGGCCCATATTTCATGTGCTCTTCACATATTTTTCCTAATGCAATCAGCTTGCAAATACTGCTACAATCTCATAGTCAAGATAATGGCATGGGTACAAGCCACAATTCTTACTTGGACTGCCCTGCTTTTTACTTCTTCTTTGTGTGATTTTAGTTTTATGTACTTTTACTCTGTGTACAGACATATTTCCATGACCACATAGAAACACAGAATAGTCCCATCGCTAACAAATTCATGTGCTACCCTTTTATAACCACATCCACCTCCCACCACTTCCTGGACTAATCCTGAATCCCTTACAGCCACTAATTTAGTCTCCATTTCTATACTACCATTTCAAGAATGTTGGAAAAATGGAACCCGATAGTATATGGCCTTCTCAAATAGATTTTCATTGGATATAATTCTCTAAAGACTCATATAATATGTTGCATATATCAAAAGTTTATTCTTTTTCATTGCTGAGTGGTATCCCATTATGTGCATGGGCCACAGTTGCTTTGTCTAGCTGTATACCCAGTACACGGCAGTGGATATCTGGACCATCTTGATTATTTGGTTATGATAAAGCTAAAAGCTTTCTGAGATAAAATGGCTAAAAGTGCAACTGCTGGGACATATGGTAATTATAAGTTTATGTAAAGTAAAACAGCTGCTAAACATGACTGTGTTTCAGTCTAGCAGCTCAGTGGAAGGCTTGAGATCCCCTCTCTCACTTTCACTTTCACTTCCCAAGTGCAATGTGGTGAGCAGATTCCCTTGCCACATGCTGTCTGCCATGTTGTACGGCGATGTCACAGGCCCAAAAGCAAGAGAGCTAAACAACCACGGGCTGGAAGCTCTAACTCATGAGTCAAAATAAATATTTCTTCTTTTTAATTGGACTACTCTGGGTGTTTTGCTAGAGTAATGGAAAGCTGACTAATACAGTCTTCTTGGGCCTGCAGCCATAGCCCTGTGGCATCCGATCCCGTCAGATCTCGGAAGCTAAGCAGGGTCGGGCCTGGTTAGTACCTGGATGGGAGACTGCCTGGGAACACCAGAAGCTGTAGGCTTGGGAGAAGGACCTGGCAACCCCCTCCCAATAATCAATCTGCCATTGAAAACCCTGTGAACAGCAGAGAAGCACTGACAATAGTGTTTCCCCTGTTGTACAGAGGGTCGCTATGAGTCAGATACCGACTCAACGGCACCTAACAACAACAACAACAACAGTCTTCCTAGCAAATGATGGTGAGCAATCACAGCCAAAGAGAGTAAAGGGTGAAAGAAAAAAGTCTGTCTTGGAAGGCCCTAAACTGCTCCAGGGGTGTGTAGGCTAGAGCTGCAGAAATGTCCCTGAGTGTGTGTGGGGGGGATAGAGGCAATACAGTCTGTGCACCCAGAGTCAACAGAAGGAAGAGATCTGAGTAGCGCATCAGCGCAATGAACACACTTTGTCTTTTTACCTGGTCACACAGAAGTGTTTGTAAAATTCTCCCAAAACTTCAATTGCACATACACAGACTGAGGCTATCATTCTCCCGGTATGCCCCAAACTCACTGACTGAGTGTGGAAAAACCTATTTTTACTTTTAACTTCCTCCTCCCTTTTGACATCTCAACATACTAGTCTAGATTCTGCATGAAAACTTGTTGATTGAGGTTTTTTGCTTTGTTTTGTTTTGTCTTTTAGTAATGGGGGTATTGAACCCAGGGCCTCTTCACATACTTTAAATAAGAGCTCCACCACTGAGCTGCATTCACAGCTTTTTTAAAAAGTATTTTCCTTTATTTTTGAGACGGAATCTCATTAAATTTCCCAGGCCTTCCTCTAGCCTCAAACTTGCAATCGTCCTGCCTCCACCTCCTGAGACACTGGGATTATAGGTATATACCACAGAGCCCAGACTGAGGTTTATTTTTTACACAGATCTTGAATTTTGTCTGCTGTAGTCTTTTAGTGTACATTTACAAGGAAAATTATTCATCAATTCATCAACTGGAAGTATTTTCCAGTTTAGGATGGAAAGAAGGAAAGGAAAGAAGGAAGGAAGGAAGAAAGGAAGGAAGGAAGGAAAAGGAAGGAAGAGAAGGAGGGAGGAATGGAGGAAAGGTAAAAAGAAGAGATTCATTGGGGTCTAATCCATGAAGGAACAATGCCTAAGACTTCAGAACATCACCTTCCCTTGTGTTATAGTTTGGATCTAAAATGTCCTACAGATCTCATCTGTTTGGATGTTTGGTCCCCAGCTGGTGGCACTGTCCTGGGAGGACATGGAAGTTTGGGAGGTGGGATCTAACTATGCAGAAGCAGGTCACTGAAGGCTTCCCTTTGTAGGTTTTACTTGAACCCCAGTTCCAGTAGTCTCTCTCTGCTCTTGATTGCCGTGATGTGAGGAAGTTCCCTTCCACAGTCCCTGCCTCTTACTCCATCGCCATACCTGCCCTGACACTATGCCTTTTGGCCTCTGTGGGCTGAGATCCTCTGACCACCAGCCCCAGTAAATTTTTCCTCCTGTAACTTTTTTTCTCTCAGGTATTTTTCCACACTGCCATATAAGCTGACTGACATATATTGTACTCTACAGAAGAAAATTCTCCCTCAATGAAAATTTACCCAGGACTGAAAGAGACAGAACATAAATCTTGTCTTAAAAAGTTTGATTTGTGATTTGAGGGCTTAACAACAAATCTATCATAAAAGAATTTCATGTTGTCATTGTTTAAAGTCCCTCAGATTAAATATGCCATCTCTGATGGCAAGACAAGTAAATTTGAAATTGATTTTGAATGGAAGAAAATTGGAAGGCAACTTCAGGGAATCATTATGTTGTCAAGAGTTCTTCACATTTTCAATAATTCAGAGACTAATTATTTTGTTCTGAGATTGTTCAGATTTTGTGTTTTGCATCTTCCTATGGCTTTTGCCTCTTGACTGCCTCAGTGACTTTTCTGAAAGATGGACTAAAGCTGAAAGGGATATTGTCCTCTGGCTTGGTGAGCAAGAAGATATAGCTGCCAGCCTCTATGAGATTTACTCATAGCTCAGGCTTCCCACCACCTATGATCAGCTCCAGGTATACAACTCTCTTGGACCATGTATTATAAAGCATTAGATGGAAGTATACTGTATGATAAATGCATAAGTGTATACTTTCATGAAACCATATTCTATTTTCTGTTAGAAAACATGTATATTATCCACAATCATTAAAAACATATAGAATTTGTATTAACAAAGACTCCATTTCTATTTTCTTCATTTCTCTTATTCTCTTAGGCCACTAGTTTTTAAAATGATAGTGTACTGGTTTGAATAGTATCTTCCAAACATTCTTCCCCACCTGCAACCTATAAATGTGACCTTACTTGGATATACAGCATTTGCCCATGTAATCAATTTGGATGAGTTCTTACAGGATCAATGTGGGCGCCCATGCAATGATTGGTGTCCTGACCAAGAGACAGAGTTTTGAGGACACAGGGAAGAAAGTCAAAGGAAGCAGAAGCTGGGATTATAGTCATGGTACCTTAAGCCAAGGGACAGCAATGACTTTCAGCCACTAGCAGAAGCTAGAAAAGGCAAAGGGGCAATCTTTGCTGGAATCTTTTGAGGGAGCACATCCCTGAAGACACCTCGATTTTGAATTTCTAGATTCTATGACTGTGAGAGAAATAATTTCTACTGTCTGATGCCATCCAATCATGGTATTATAGCAGCCCTGGGAAACTAAGGCAGATCTTACCTAGAGCTTTTCTCGTGGTGCAAGAACCATTGAGAACACGGAGGTGCCTCTACAAACCTCCTTGGAAAAGTAAGATATAAAGAAATGAACTGGCAAACACGAGGAGACAAGCTCTGCTTTGGGCTGGGCTGGCTGTGGCTCCCTATATCTGTCTCTATTTCCATATATCTTTCTATGTTCTAGTCTGTTAATCTGACTGTTTATTACACTCTAAACACTGACAGCTTCAAATTTTTACTTCACTCTCCTGGAATTCTACAGCCATCCTACCCTGGTGCCTGATTTCATCAGATCACAGAAACTAAGCAGGGTCAAGCCTGCTTAGTTCTTAGATGGGAGACCAGCTGGGAACATGTGGTGCTGTAGACTTGGGAGCAGGACCAAGCAACCCACTCCAGAAACAAGCAGCCATCGGAAACCCTATGAATAGTAGAGAGGCACTGACAATACTGCTGGGTCTATGGCACAGTGTCAGGGAATATTTCATTCTGTTGTACATAGAGTCTCTATGAGTTGGACCCAAGTAGACAGCACCTAACAACAACAAACCACAACAGCTCTATCCTGAACACCATGTAAAATGCTTAGCACATGTAAAATGCTTAGTAGTTGCTTAATAAATATCCACGGGCAGGAAGGAGGGAGAGAGGGAAGAAGCCACACTCTCCATACATGAAATTGAATCTGTCTTCTGGTATCAAACTTATTTCCAAAAACATTGATGATGTCAAGGAAGCCTTGAAACTCACTGCTGTGTTCTCAGACTTACTAAGAAGGAAATCAACCTTTCATTATAAAATATAATTCATCACTTGTGGTAATGAGGTCATTAAATTTTATGACGTCTATTATGTTCAGCGTCAGAAAAAAGAAATAATAATAATAATACACCTTTAATGTACATAGGGACTTTAGAGCCTTCAGTCATACCACCCTGGCATCCAATTTGATGTGATTTCAGAAGCTAAGCAGGGTCAGGCCTCGTTAGCTCTTGGATGGGAGACCACATGGGAATAGCAAGTGCTGTAGGCCAGGAAGAAGGACCTAGCAACCTACTCTCAAGACAATCAGTTGTTGAAAACCCTATGAATAGCAGAGAAGCACTGACATCGTGCCAGGGATGGCATAGTTGCAGGTTGTATTCCGTTCTGTTGTACAAAGGGTAGCTATGGGGCAGACCTGATTCAATGGCACCTAACAACAACGACAACAGGGACTCTAGAAATAATCTTTTCTACTGTATTGTTGAATAAACAACAAGAAAAAAATAGGTTCAGAGAGAAGTGACAGGATCCATATGTCCTAACTCTCAACTTTGTGTTTCCCACTCTGTCATGTTGTCTTTCAGCATATCAGGTCTGATATGTAAGGGGGTCTGCATTTACAAGACGTAGCTTCTAACTCTTCAGGTCATCTCATGATGCATAAAAATTGAACCTGAATAATATCGTTGTTGTGTTCTTGTTTGGTGCCATGGAGTCACAGAATGAAACCCTCCCCTACACTGTGCCATGCCCGGAACTATGGCAGTGTTTCTCTGCTATTCATAGGGTATTGAAAGGCAGGTTGTTTCAAAATTGTTTTGGGAAGGAGTTTCCAGGTGCTTCTCCCATTTTTGTGGTGCTGGGGATCAAAGAGAGGGTCTTAAGAGAGCGCAGAGCAGGACTCTGCCAACTAAGCTAAACCCTAGCCCTGAATAAAATTTGACTTCCCCAACTTCTAGTTGTTGTTAGGTGCTGTCAACTCAGTGTCTGATTCTTAGTGACCCTATGTATAATAGGAGAAGCACTAGTGTTAGTGCTTCTCTGCTATTCATAGGGTTTTCAATGACTGATTGTTTCTTTGGAGTGGGTTTCTGGGTCCTTCTCGCAAGCCTACAGCACCTGGTGTTCCCAGGCGGTCTCCCATCCAAACACTACCCAGGCCCGACCTGGCTTAGCTTCTGAGATCTGACAGGATCAGATGCCACAGGGCTATGCTGCAGGCTTCCCCAACTCATCACTGGCATATTCTAACTTCTAACTGAAGATATGGCTGGCCTTTCCCTGAATAGCCGTGAGTACTTTGTGAAATGCAGAATCTTCCATGTATGTTTCCAGACTCTTGCTACTCAAAGCTTTTGATGGCAGAAAATACTTAATTCCCCTGATCTCCAGCCAACCTCACCCTGCACTCACTACTCCTTTTTGATTGCAGCATAGACCTCATCTTTTGGAAGGCTCTAGAAATAGCTCTCCTTCTTTCTATCTCTTTATCCTCACCAATAAAAACACCCCTAGTGGCATTCAGCTAAATGTCATGTCAAGCTGATTCAATTCCCTTGTTTTTCTAATTTAGAACAAAAATAAATGTTAGTTCACTGTGGCAAACACTCTTCTGACATATTAAAGAGACAGTCCATTGTCTCAAGCAAAGGGATGGCAGGATTTTAAGATTTACAAAAGAATTTATTGCATAGACTACTTGATTTCAACAAAGGAAGGGAGTGTCAAACTTGACTCCTTGAAAGAAAAAAGGTAATAGAATTCACCCTGTAAACAATGACAAATCCATACCTTTTGTATGCATCAAAAATATACCCAAAACTTTATCAGGGGCCAAGTTTATTTTGACCAGCTTGCTTTTAGTATACTCCAGTAGCTGGCTCATAAATTTCCTCTGTTTACTGATAAACAGTCATAATTTAAGTAACATTGGGATTCATTTCCCAGACACTTTATTAGCTTCTCTGAATTGATTGATACTTCATAAAATCTGCTTGAGGAGAAGAAAAAAAGATTGTGATTATGTTTTTGGAGTGTATCTGTTTTTAATTTCAATTTTCTAACTTTACTAATTTGTATCACAGTGCCATCTATTGGGCGAAATGTGGTTTTCTCAACAGGAGTCAAATTCAAAACCATTCACTTCATTAGTCCCAAGAGAGCCACCAAATTAGCTTATTAGTAGGAATAGTAATTATTTAAAGGAATACTCAATTTCAGCACAGCTTAGCCCTCAGGAAATAGCATGAAGCACAGGTGGTGACAAAGAAATAAGTGCATGTGATCAGTCCAAGTTTTCAAACCTCTCTATCCCTTCCACACATGATCCTTATGGTCTCAAGTGAAGAAAAGAGTCCATTTGTAGAAAGAGTGACATTCAAAGATGATCATTACAGATCAAATTTGGATGATGCTTATTCCCACCCTGATCTATATGAAATCTTAATTCAAATTTCATGACTATAGAATTAATATGTAAAACAGTCAATCCACGTGTCATGGTTTAAATCTAAAATGTCCCCCAAAGGCCATGTGTTTGAACACTTGGTCCCCACCTCGTGATGCTGTTGGTAAAGTTTATGGAACTTTGAGAGGTGGGGCTCAGTTTTTTCGGAAGTAGTCACTGGGGGAGGGCCTCTGGAGATTTATACCTGGACATGTGGCTCTTTGCTCTCTGCTCCCTGATCCACTATTCGAGATCTTCTGCCACAGCCTTGTCTGTCCTGCCTCTGGACGAAAATCCTCTAACCATGAGCTTCCAATAAATCTCTCCTTCCATTGTCTGTTTCAGTGTGTTTCTCTGACCCAGCAACATACCACCTGACTAAAACAGCATGGTTTTAATCTCTTGCAAATGGTGCATTTTTCTGTATTGTGTGGGTCTTGAATATTTATGTACCTTTTGATTAGAGTGTGCTAAAGAAAACGTCTTTACTCAAACATAATGAGCCAGAAGACATTATTTTCAATTTTTTCATTTTCATGGGTAGAATCCATACAAGAGATTTGCCTATAGGTATCTTTAAATTTACAAATAGTCCTTTCCTCTCTTTATGAAAGAAACTTTTCTATTACAGGTTACCATGGTGATTTGGCACAGAATGCAAAAACTTCCAATGAATCAAATAAACAAGAGCTCTTGAAGAGAATATGTGGAGCTATAATTCTCATGTTTATTGAAAGGTACATGATGTACTTATGCCCTTTATAAATAAATGTGCAAAAATAAATATGTGACATTAAAATTCATTTGGCAGTCCATTCTCGAGGCAATCCTGAAACAATCAGCTACTGAAAACCCTATGAGGGTCGTGATGAGCAGAACCCAACTCAACGGCACCTAACAACAACATTTCAATAACTGATATTGTGGATGCCTTAATTTTTAATGTTGTATTCATGGAAATAGATTCATGACTGGTATGGTAAGTGTAGAGGTCTTTGAAGACTAAAAAAACCCATGTAAGACTGAGACCATTTTTTAAGAAAAAAAAAAATTCTACTCAATCCATACTGTTGATACTCTCCTATCTTGTGAAAAAAGTATAGCTATAAGATCTTTGTTTGTGAGTTATTAAGATAATCATTTCAGTATACTTATTTTATTTTTATCTTCTTAGCTTAGTATTCCAAAAATTATAAGACATTGTAGAGACTTGCAAATTTTGGAAAGCTCATCATGATAAGTTTCTGTTTATTACCATTAGTGTTCCAAAGGGTCTCCAATGCATGAGATTGTTCCATCTTTTATTTTTATACTGAATAATTTTCTGTCCATTGTAACCATACTTTATAAACTTTTTCTTGTGTTACACTAAAATAAAGAAAAATACTGTCATTCTAATCCAAAAGGATGCTTTGAGTGTGTTTTATCAGGCTACAAAAATATCCTGCTCTTCTAGTATTTTAATTTTCTGTTTCACATACACCATTTGCTAAATGAATACAGCAAGAGAAAAGATATCTAAAATGAAATATGTTAATATTGTTAATTCATCTTAATATTTTATATTTAAAAATTAATATATGTTCATTTGAAAACTTGAATAATGAATAAATAAGTAAACCCATAATTTCCCTGTAGTGGTCACTATTATTTACACTTTTCTTTATTAACCTTGTGCCTGTAGCCATAGCACTGTGGCTTCCCATCCCATCAGATCTTGGAAGCTAAGTAGGTTCAGATCTTGTTAGCACTTAGATGGGAGACCACCGGGGAACATCAGATACTGCAGACTTGGGAGAAGGACCCAGCAACCCACTCCCAAAAATCAATCTGCCATTGAAAACCCTATGAATAGCAGAGAAGCACTGACAATAGTGTTTCACCTGTTGTATGTAGGGTCGCTATGAGTCAGATACCAACTCGATGACACCTAACAACAACAACATATTAACCTTGCAAATATCCTGGAAATTATCCTTTAATTCATCTTTCTGTTTTCAGATAAGTGGTTATACCACCTTGAGAATGTTTTTAAAAAATGTTTCCTGACAAACGGGTGAGCATGAGCAACTGTGCATCAGAGATTCTTAAAGTGTAGGAATTGTATTTATTCATTTCCTTCTGCAATATAGCTACTCTTTTAAGTAGTTAGATAACAATACTAGCTCACTTAACCTTTGTTTAAAAAGCAAAAGAGCTAGATACTGTCCTTTTATTTTTATAAAGGTGAGCAAGTGCCAGATGAGGTGGTGCACTCCTGTAATACCAGGGAGTCAGGAGGCAGAGCCAGGACGATCTCAAGTTCAAGGCTAGAGGCTGCCCATGGAACTTAGCACAATCCTGACTCAATAAATAGATAAATAAGTCAATCAATCAATCAATCAATCAATCAATCAATCAATAAATGGGCTGAAGGTGCAGCCCAGTGGTGGAACACTTTTAAATTATGTGTGAAGCCCTGGGTTTAACCCTCAATTACCTACGGCAAGAAAAAAAAAGCTAGCAACTTTGAGTTATTTGCCAAGGTTGAACAGTTTCTCTCTATAGGATAGAAGTGGGTGGAACCAGGTTTTGAATCTGTCTTTCTTTCTCTGAAACCTTAGATTCTTCCACAGAAATAGAGAGAAGACCATCCACTCTCAGTTGGAAGAGGTAGCTAGTTTTCAAAACAAGACTAACAAGAAAACAAAAATGTATTCCTGGTGATTGGTTTTGGAAGTCATGGCAATTTTTCTAAAGTAAATGGAATGATTCAAATGCATAATAAATACAGTAAGTTAGGTCATAGCGGCCTCTTCTGGCGAAAAAAAGAATATCAGAAATATTTATTAAAAATTATATTTAATATGAAATTTGAATAAATTATTCAAAATTTATTTCAGTTATTTAAAAATGATATCTCTTTACAAACACTAATTCAGACCATGTAACACTCAGTAATATGAATAGCAGATCCTCTGGGATGATTTTCTTATGCCCCCCCCAAATGTATATTACCATGAAAGAGTGTTGCATTGGACATACATAAAGATGAGTCTTTTCCATGATAAAATCTTAGATAATTTCATATCCTTTCTAGGTCTCAATCTTCCAATTAAAAAATAAGAAAGGTTGAGATAACCATAGCTGGAGATGTACTACATAATACTATATTTGATAGCCATGGTATGATTTAAAGGTAAATGTTACATGTGTCATTATAACAACCTTAGTAATGACACTGTAAAATTCACAAAGCAGGGTTCCAGATCTTAAGTTATAAATGAGGGTACTTTCCATATTTTAACAGTAAATGTCTCTTAATAGTGAAACCAAGTATTAAGCCCGATCTTCTCATTGATATTTGAGTGGCCTTTCTGCAATAAAACAGTATTAATAAGGTTATCATGAAAACCATCAGTCCCTGCATATAAAAACCTTTGTTAACTCAAGTTCACTACTGCTGTCATTTTGGACCTGGCAAAGTGAGGAAAGAAGGGAAAGAAGTTTGCCCAGTCCAGTAGTTTCCAAAATGTGCTTCTCTGTTCATCTCTCATACTCTTCCTTCAAGTAAATTGGGGTAGAAATAGGCAGATTTTCATTCTTCCACCCCATGTCAACTTTGTAGTATACATGGTTTAGACATGAAATAAAAACAAGATAGTAATTTGAACAGAGGATGTTTAGCATCAAGAAATACTGTCTAGTTCAAGGGTATCTTTAAAAGGTAAAGAGAAGAAATGGGTTTGAGGAAGAATATCCAAGAGAAAAATAAACTCACAGGGGTGATGATTTAGACATTGTAGCTAAAGTTCAAAAAATGATGGAGAGCAGGTGCAGTAGCACATGCCTGTAATCCCAGGGGCTTGGGAGGTGGAGGCCAGAGGATCACAAGTTCAAGACCAGAGGCACTCTGCATAATTTGGTGAAACCCTGTCTCAAAAAGTAAAATAAATAAATAAATAAATAAATAATTTTAAAAATCGGGTGGAGGTGCAGCTCAGTGGTCCAACATTTGCAAAGCATACAAGCGCCAGACCCTGGGTTCAACCCCCAATACCACACACACACAAAAATGATGGTGAGGTTCAATGGATTGTCCTCAGGAAACATATTTACAAGTTAAAAACCAGCTGCAGGCCAAGGAAGTGTAGCTGGGTGTGGCAAGCAGGAAGCACACCTCTGAGCTATAAGTACATCCAGTGTGGGAAGCCAATGGTGGAGTATTTGTGAGATTCACTGGCCATCCACCTGCACTATATTGAAACTTGACAGGAAGTTTGTGAATGTGTGGCCAGCACATGGTTAGAATTAGCAACTTTGGATCTCCCTGAGACATGACGCTGGACACCATTCAGAAAAAAAACAAAAGAATGAACTGGAAGCACACCAGGACCAGGAAGATCACTCTGTCCTCTTGCAGTGTTCTTCAGTACTTTCTACTGAGAAATCAGAATTGCATCAACTTGATGCAACATTAAAATTCTCACAGAGTTCAGTTTCATTATCACAGAGCAGACAATAAAGAATAGATTTAGACCTCAAAGGCAGTAAATTGATAAATAATACTGTCTCCAACCAGAGCTGTACAGTTCCCATAGGTCTTATTTGTTAGAGGACAAAGGAGTTCTATTTGGTAAAAAAAGAAAAAAGAAAAGATTATCTTTTGAAAATTATTAATTTTATTAATGGTCTTATACTTTGCAGAACAGAAAATTAAGCTTTAGAGAAGGAAAATGGCATGGCTTCAGACACATGACTTATTAAAGGCAGATCCAAAACTAGAATCCAAATTTCCAAACGAGCCCTTAATTCCACTTAGGGCTCAACCATCGTATATGACCTTCCTGATCATACAGAGGATATGGAAAGATAGTTTCATATTTGTATGTCTAATTAGTGTCTAGACAATGCTAGGCTTTATGGATAGAATATAATATTAAATGTGCAGCCAACTAGAGGAAGTAAGCAAGTGAGATGTTATAGGATCATTCTGTTTATCAGATAAAGCAAATAATACTTGAAATTTGGAATAGGTCTTTTGGAGCTGAGAACTTAAAACAGTAGATGAAAGATATGGCAATTGGTATGAGCCATCTTGCACAAATGAATGTGCTGTGCTTTAGCCATGACACTGTCTTACTGCCAATGGTGATTTCTTAAGTATATTTTGATATCCAGAAAATCATGGAGATCAAATCCTATGCTAAAATTCAGGCAAGAAGAAAATTTGAAAACACCTGTGAGTCATGTTTCTTTTGTCCACCTGATAAGAGTTAAAATTTCTTAGCCCATTAAACATACTGTATTTTGCCATCCCTGCCACCCTGATCATTCCTTAAGGTGCAATACAAATCATAACATAGAAGCCACTCATGAATATCCATTGATGATCATAAAAATGACTATAAGGTGATAATGATGAAGATGAAAATGATCATTATCATATTAACTGTTCACTGTCTCTTTTGAGCTACATGCTTCATCTAGGTAATGTCCTAGTCTGTTGATAAAGGGTTGGTACTTAAGTGATGCATACCTTTTTAGGTTTGGGGGTTGAATTCTGGTAGGTGGATCTGAGAAGCCCCAAATCCTACAAATCTATGTGCAAACACAAATTGATCTTTGATATGGGAGTTAGGATTTATTTCAAAGTTTATGGAGAGGTGCATTAGGCAAGAAGATGAAATAAAAACAATTCACATCAGAAAAGAAGGCATAAAACTGTCTCTATTTGTACATTCCTTGGTCATATAGAAAATCCTAAGAGCTACACCACATAACCATTAAAACAAATAAATTCATCAAGACTTCATAATGTAAAACCTATATACAAAATTATAGTGTTGTATAAATTAGTAATGAGAAAACCAAAAATCAAATTAGGAAACAAATGCATTTATAATAACAACAAAAAATAAATTTGGGAATAATTTTAACAAAAGAAATGCAAAGTCCA
Organism: Pedetes capensis; assembly: GCA_007922755.1. Classification (NCBI taxonomy): domain Eukaryota; kingdom Metazoa; phylum Chordata; class Mammalia; order Rodentia; family Pedetidae; genus Pedetes; species Pedetes capensis. Next base: position 83,144 of record VMDO01003821.1, read on the forward strand.
TACACTGAAAACTAAAAATACTGTTGAAAGATATTAAAAAGACCTAAATAAATGGAAAGACATGTTATGTTTGTGTGCTAGAAGACTTAATGTGTTTTAAAGATAGCAATATGCCCCAAGATGATTTATACACTCAGTGCAATCCCTATTAAAATATGAGCTGGATTTAGTAGAAATTGCCAAACTTATACTAAAATTCATATGGAAATAAAAAGTCCAAGAATAGCCAAAACAATATTTAAAAGGAGTAAAGTAGAAAAATTTCCTCTTATCTATTTCAAAATTTACCAAAAATTTACAATAATCAAAATAGTTTAGTACTACCATAAGGACCAACATAGAGATTACTGGCATAAACTGAACTTTCACATTTACAGTCAATTGGTTAATTTTTCTAAAGGCACCAAGATAATTGAATAGGGGGAAAAATAGCCTTTTTAACAAATGATGCTGGAATAATTGGATATCCAAATTCCAAGGGATGAAGCCAGGTCCCTAGCTTCACTATATGCAAAAATTAACTCAAATTGATCAAGGATCTGATTATGAAGCTAAACCTCTGAACTATTGGAAGAAAATATAGGAGTAAATCTTTGCGATTCTACGCATTCATTGCTTAAATTTAATCCCCAAACCATAAACAATAAAATAAAATATAGAGAAACTGGACATCTTCAAAAAATTTTAAGAAGTTTAAACTGGGCATGGTGGCGCATGCCTGTAATCCCAGTGGCCTGGGAGGCAGAGGCAGGAGGATCGCAAGTTAGAGACCAGAGGCAGTCTGCATAACTTAGTGAGACCCTGTCTCAAAAACTAAAAAAATGGACTGAGGGTGCAGCTAAGTGATCCAGCACTTGCATAGCATGCAAGTGCGAGGCTCTGGGTTCAACCCCCAGTACTGCCAATAAATAAATAAATAAATAAATAAATAAATAAATAAATAAAATAAAAAGAAATTTAAGTTTTACAAAAAAAATTCAGAAAATGAAAAGATAAACCATAGAATGGAAGACATTTTTGCAAATCCTATACATAACAAGAAATTTTCATCAAAACACATAAATAAATTGTTTGTTTGTTAGTTGTCATTGAGTCAGGTCATAGCAACTTCATGTACAACAGAACACAATACTACCCAATGTTGCGCCATGCATTTGATTTTTTTATGTTTGAGGCCATTGCTACAATCACTGTTTCTTCTTATTTGAGTCATGCCAAATAAATATTATAATTCATTCATTAATAAAAATACCCAAATTTAAAATGGATCCAAGATCTACAAAATATTTCTCCAAAGAATATCTAAAAGTTGACCAAAAAAGACATGAAAAGATATTAGCTATCAGTTTAATACAAATCAAGCCATGAAGTTTGTGGGCTTCACACCCACTTAAAACTAGAGTCAAGGAGACAGAAAGTAGTAAGTACTGACAAAGATATGACTAAATTTAAACCCTGTTACATTATTGGTGGGAATATAAAATGGTGCTGCCATATTAGGAAATAGTCTGATAGTTTCTTAATTAAATATAGAGTTGTCATATGGTTCAGAAATTCTATTCCTAGGTATATACCTAAAGGGAAGGAAAGCATGTTCACACAGAAACTTAAACAAATAATATACATACTCTGCTTTCTTATTAGATCATATAAATCTTTCACCTTTTACAAATAATGTTCATAGCATCATTACTCCTAATATTAAAAAAGTGTAAAAAACCCAGATGTTCATCAACCAATGAATAGATGAACAAAAATTTGCACACTGATAAAGTGAAGTCTTATCAGGCAGCACAGAAAACTGAATATTGATAAGTACTACAACATGGATTGGTATTATTTTAAATATTTGTACAAATTACCAGATAAAGAGGATCATATTGTATGGTTATGATAATATGAAATGTTCCGAGTAGGTAAATTTACACAGATGGAAAGTAAATTAATGATTACCTAGGGGATCAATACTGTAGATAAAAAATATTCTAAGATTGGAGACTTAGCAGTTTAGTTGTGGTAGAACTTTTATAGCTTGAGGACATACAGAAGTTGAGTAACACTCAAAGTGTCATAGCAGAGCACTAGGCTGATGTACGTAGCTTGATAAAAGTCATGTCCCTGTAGCTGACAGGACTGCAACATGTGAATCAGAGGGTCTTGTGTCCCATGTCACCGAGGGAAGTGAGGGGGTGGGATTGAGAGGAGCCTAAAGAATAGAATTTTCTTCTATTGGATATTCTACTTGCTGAATCCTATCTTAAGGGTTCTTCGGAGCCTCTGCATATTTTAAGCAGTAAAAAATTCTGATATACAGACTAGTATAAGTATAAAATATTTGACATATACCAAGAGTTGGAGACAGAAAACTAAAAGGGAAGAACATGTTCAGTTTTTCTCAAGGTTAAGGAGTTGAAGAAAAAATTCAAGCTTTGAGTGGCAATACTGAAGTATTCTACAGCGAAAATATTAAATGACACAGGAAACATCAAAAGAACGTGAGAGGAATACACAGATCATTATACCAAAAGACTTGGCGGATGGCCAACCATTTCAAGAGGTTTCATATGATCAGGAAGCAATGATACTGAAGAACCAAGTGGAAGCTACCTTGAAGGAACTGACAAAATACAAGGCTCCAGGAATTGATGGAACACTAATGGAGATATTTCAATAAAGAGATGCAGCACTGGAGGTACTTACTTGTTTATGCCAAGAGATTTGGAAAACAGCTATGTGGCCAGTTGACTGGAACTGATCCATATCTGTGCCTATTCCCCAGAAAATGGATCTAAGTGAATGTGGAAATTATCAAATATATCATTAATATCATATGCAAACAAAATTTTACTAAAGATCATTCAAAGGCAACTACAGTAATATATAGAAAAGGAACTGCCAAAAAATTAAACCATATATAGAAGAGGGTGTGGAACCAAGGGGATCATTGGGCTGATTTCAGATGGATATTAACCAAAAACAGAGACTATCAAGAGATATTCTGATATCCAGAATATCAGAGAATAACAGGAAAGTGTCTACCTATGTTTTATCAACTATGCAAAGGCATTTGACTGTGTGGATCATAATAAATTATGGACAACATTGTGAAGAATAAGAATACCAGAGCACTTAACTGTATTTGTGAGGAATCTGTACATGGACCAGGAGGCAGTCATTTGAACAGAACAAGGAAGCACTGCTTGGTTTAACGTCAGGAAAGGTGTACATCAGTGCTGTATCCTTTTGCCATAACTCTTCAATGTCTACACCGAGCAAATAATCTAAGAACCTGGACTTTATGTAAAAGAACATGGCATCATGATTGGAGGATGACTCATTAACAATCTGCATTACGGTGAAAGTGAAGGGAATTTGAAACATTTAGAGATGAAGGTCAAAGATCACAGCCTTCAGTATGGATTGCACCTCAACATCAAGAAAACAAAAATCCTTACAACTGGGTAAGTAAGCAACTTCATGATAAACAGGGAAAAGATTGAGGTTATCCAAAATTTTGCTTTACTTAGTTTTACAATCAACACTCATGGAAGCAGCAGGAAAGAAATCAGAAGGTGCATTGCATTGGGAAAAGCTGTTGCAAAAGATCTCTTTAAAGTGCTGAAGAGCAAAGATGTCACATTGAAGACGAAGGTGCACCTGACTCATGCCATGGTATTTTCAGTCACATCATATGGTAATGAAAGCTGGACATTGAACAAGGGAGACAGAAGAAGAATTGATGCTTGTGAATTATGCTGCTGGAGATGAATATTGAATATATCATGGACTGCCAAAAGAACCAACAGATCCGTCCTAGAAGAAGTACAACCAGAGAGTGCTCCTTGAAAGCAAGGATGGCTAGACTGCATCTTATGTATTTTGGACATGTTGTCAGAAGGGACCAATCACTGGAGAAGGACATCATGTTTGGGAGAGTAGCAGGTCAATGAAAAGAAGGAAGACTATCAACTAGATGGATTGGCACAATATCTGCAACAATGGGCTCAAAAATAAATAAGGTTGTGTGCCTGAAACAGGATTGGGGAGTTTTCATTCTGTTGTACATAGGGTCACTATGAGTCAGACTCAACTGGATGGCACCTATCAATAACAGAAGTATAATATTCAGAACATTCAGATGTAAGTAAAATATAAAAAATTCATTAATTTGGCAAGATAAGTGTTACCATAATTGGCATATTTAAAAAGGTGATACTGACATTCATTGCCATGGTCAAGAATATGGTGGTACTCATACACTATTTGTAACTTATATGCTTTTTACAGTTTAAAACATTAAGACATGTTGCTTTTTTTTCTGTACTGGAAAGCTGAACCCAGGGCCATAGGCATGCTTTTTGCACAAGAACTACCATTTAATCTTTTTAAAATTTTTTATATTGGGACAGAGTCTTACTAAGTTACACAGGCTGCCTCTGGCCTCAAACCTGTGTCCCTCTCTTGAGTTACGACAATTGCAGGCATGTGCCATTGTGCCTGCCATTTTGTGGGACTATTAATGTTTGTGGACATGGAGGCCCTTGGAAAATTAACATTCCTGTGTCTTGGGTCCCCTATGTGTCTGTAAGCTGTAGGGGCTTACATGTTGCTGTGATACTGAAAGCTATGCCATAGGTATTTCAGATACCAGCAGGGTCACCTGTGATGGATAGGTTTCAGCTGAGCTTCAGACTAAGACAGACTAGGAAGAAGGACCGGACCCAGCAGCTCATTCCTGGACCAATTTGTGGCAGAAGACATTGCTGAATGGCTTGAGAAATTCTGAGGAAAAGCAGCCAAGAGTAGACTCCTGCTGACTGCTGTGATGAAAGCATCCAGCCCTCATGAGTTTTCTACACCCTAAAGCCCTGCTTCCTGCTATTTCTCCAGCCACCTGTGCAGAACCCTCCAGCTTAACATCCCCCGTGCCCCTGCCCATGTGCAATGGTCAGGATATGCTGAAACAGACAATCTCAGAAGACCTTTGTTCATTAACCCTCAACTTCCCTTTACTCTTAAGAATGCTTTGATATCTTGATAACGTCTCAGTAACAATGAGATTTCTCAGCTCAGCCCTGCCATATAACTAAAAAACTTGAGCCCCTCCATCTTTCTCTATACTTTCTGTCATGTGAGTGGGTGATTCTTTCCCATTCATTGGTCAGCAACACTGGGCAGCTGCAGCAATAATTGGCCTTTGAAAGCCCTATGAATAACAGAGAAGCACTGTCAAATATAGTGCTGGAAAATGACTGGGGAAGAGTTGCCTCCTCAAAGTACAGTCAGCCTTACTGATGAGAATGGACTAAAGCCCCTGGGACCTCCCTTTGCTGATGTGACACAATTCAACATGAGAAGAAACATGGTGGCTGCAACAGTGGACCCAAACATAAAAAGATTGTGTGCATGGCACAGTGTTGGGTAGTGTTTTCTTCTATTGTACATAGGGTGGCTATGAGTTGGATCTAACTCCGTGATACAACTCTGTGGCACCCAACAACAACATGCCTTGGACAACATTTCAAAAGCTGTTTCTGGCAATTATATCAGCAAATAGCCCAACCATTTCTTAGAAATATGTGCTTCAGATAACTATCTTATTAAGCTCAATTATAATTGGAAAGTTCTTGATAATTTTCACTCTGCTATTTCAATTGCTCACCTCAGTCTACTTCGGAGTGTGAGAATCATCTCCTCAACTGTTTGATGCTTCCTTTTGAGAATGACTGCAGGCATTGCTCTGAAATAGCCAAGGTGAATTTTGGTTGGCTCTCCTGTTACATAAATAAGGCGACTGTCTTCTGCTCACTTCCAACCACATGTGCATAGTGAAGTAGACATCAAATGCCCATTAAACAAAAAACACAAGGCTCAGTTAGTTACGGATCCTACAAATGATATTTCTTAAATGGAAAGCTTTTTGCTGAGAAGTACAAGCCTGTAGATCTCTACATCACCTATGAGTTCAGATAGGTTCAGATAAATAATCAAGCATTGAGTTTATCTGATCAGAAACCGTTAATGGCTATTTTACTATTCAAAATAGTATTATAGTTCAGCTTACCATATTGTATTTAAAGGTCACCCTTTATACCTGCATGGAGCTATTTTATTAAGAATTCTTAGAACGATTTTTTCCTTTTGATGGTAATCCTCCTTTTAATATAATTTTCATAACACACTTTGTAATTTCACTTTATAATTCCCTATGTCTCTAAAGACTATAGCTGTATCACACTGGGATCTGATCTCATCAGATCTTGGAAGCTAAGCAAGGTCAGGCCTGATTAGTCCTTGGATGGGAAACCACCTGGGAATACTGGGTGCTGTAGGCTTGGGAGAAGGACCCTGCAGCTGACTCTTGAAACAATTAGGCATTGAAACCCCTATAAATAGCAGAGAAGCACTGACATAGTGCCAGAAATGGCACAGTGTCAGTGTTTCATTCTGTTGTACACAGGATCACTGTGAGTCAGACATGACTCAATGACAACTAACAACAAAAACAACGTCTCTACAGGATCTTAATCCTTATGTCTACTCAGTATAGTTTTTTTTCTTTCTGTTCAACTGATAAATTCTTTGCCATTATATTTTGGCCTTTGGATATCAAACGTTGGATTTATTCTCTCCAGGGCACCCTCCCATGCTTCATCCTGCAGGACCTACAGAATCTGTGGGTTGAAGCTTTGGAGATCCTTCTGAACATCCTGCTGTGGTCCCCCATGGGGTGTGTGTCACCTATGAATTTTCAGGTAACATGGAATTCTTTCCTGCCATACATCTGTAGCCTGGCCTACACACCCTATGTTTCTGTCCTATTTTCCACCTCCTATTTGTCTCTTTTTAATGCCAATTTAGACACCTAACCTAAGGGAGTCCAGTCTCTCCTGCCTGCACAAGAATTGTTCATGGGAAGCTAAGAAGGACCCCTTTCTCACATGTTTTGTCCCTGTAGGTTTGTCCCACACCATTAAATAATGAAAATATGATCAATTTTTTCCCGACACAAACAAACAGAACCCCACCTCCTTTCCATGACTCCCTCTCCCCATTGCTTTCCTCCTTTTTTATAGCCATGAAGCTCAAAAAGATTCAAGTGCCTTCACCAAGCATAACCTTCAGACTGAGCTCAGTACTGTTTCTCCAATTGTTCTCCCTAAAATCAAAGTCAAACTCTTCTCACTAAATCCAAGGATTTTTCTGTCTTGTCATATTTGTATTTTAGGCAGCATTTAAAGTCAGCTGACAAATCTCTCTTTTGAAAGGCACTATTTTCTCTCAGCCCTTCTTATTGAGGTAAAAATTTATCATTACTAAAGTGTCAAAATTGTAGGCAAACTGCTCAATACAGTTTAAGTAAGTATATACCCATAAAATTATTCTACAGTCAAAACACATTTCCAGCATCCATTACTCATAGTCTTCTTTGTAGATAATATGTTCCCAAATTTACCCACTAGCTGAGCCTCTATAACAGATTATTGTATCTTAGTCTTGAATATCACACAGTCATTCAGCATTTATTCTTTTGTTTGGGCTCTCTTTGTAGTGCATAAAGATCCATTTATATTGTTTCATATGTTGTTGTTGTTGTTGTTGTTGTTGTTGTTGTTGTTGTTGTTGTTAGGTGCCGTGGAGTCCATTCCCACTCATAGCTACCCTGATAGGGTTTTCAATGGCTGTTTCGGGATTGCCTTGGGAATGGATTGCCACATCCTGCTCCCATTGTTTCATATAGGAGGAACATATAGTATCTCAGAGCTGTGTATCTGTTTTGTGAGAAAATACAATTTACTTGTCCATTCTACAGGTGATAAACATTAGGCAGTTTCCACTGCTCTGACTATTTTGTTGTGTTTTTATGGGGATGAGCCCATGTTTCTAGGAATGGACAATGTCTTTTCTTCCATTCACAGTATATGAGAATTATATTTTCTATATTTTCTTCACCAGAGACTGGTATTGTCGGTCCTTTAAATGACAGATATTCTAGGGAGCATCTCATTGTGAATTTAATTTTAATTTCTTTAGGGAATAATGATATTGAGCATGTTTTCATATGCATATTGGCCATTTGAAAATGATCTTTAGTGTATAACTCTTCAAACACTTTGTTTATTGTTATTTTAACTATATTTGTTCTTCTTGTTTTTTATATAAGATATACTATATTAATTCACTACAATATTCATATAATCATTGAGTATTCTCTTTTGAAATTTCTTCAAAATGCTTGCTCATTTAAAGCTTTAATTGTCTTCTTTTCATTTATTTGCATTCTTTTTATATATGTGCATATTTGTATGTGCATACATATGCTCATACATATTTGTTAGATATGTGTGTTAAAAATCTACCCTTCCCGTCTATGACTGACTACTTATATTCTTATTATTGTCTTTTGATGAATAGATACATTAAATTTACTAAAGACTATTTGATTAATTTTTTATGTTTAGGGCTTTTTGTATTCTTCTAGAAGATAATTGCCTACTCTGAGATTATGAAAATTTTCATGTCTTCTTCTAAAAGCTTTATACTGTACCTTTTTTGTTCACATCTATGATCTATCTCCAATTAATTTTTGTGTTTGACATAATTGGAATAAGATTCATTCATTTCCCAGTATGGATCTCTAACTGGCCCACAGCCACCACTGAATTTATTAACATCTTGTCTTTTTTTTTGAGCTATTATTTTCATTTATTCTATTTCCTTAGAATATTTGTCTACCCTTACACAACACCACATTATCTTAAGTTCTGTACTTTCCAAATGGCTTGATATTTAGTAACAAAATTTCTCAAAGCCTATTATTTTTTAATATTACTATGTTCTTTCTAGGGGCTGGGGCTTAGCTCAGTTGGTATATTGCTGTTCTTCACTCTGTAAGGCCAGGGGTTGGATCCCCAATACCACAAAAACGTAGAAGGACATGGCAATCCACTCCCTGAGCAATCTAGAAATAATCAGCCACTGAGAATCCTATAAGGGTTGCTATGAGTCACATTTGACTCAATAGCACCTAACAACAACAACGCTTATTCTAATCCCTTGAATCTTATATACATTATTGAAATTTAATAGAATCAAAATTTCAGTTTCAACAAAGAATAATCTGTACTATTTTGAATAGGATTGCTGGGAGCCAATATATTATTCAGAGGAAAGATGTCTAAAACACATTGAGGTGTTTCCACAAAGATGATGTGTACCTATTGCATTCTTAGAATTTCTTAGTTTCCATAGCAATACTGTTTGGTTCTTATTTCATCTTTGATTAGATTAATTTCTAGGTTGATGTTTTATTGTGCTATTCCAAAAAGTATTTTTATACTTTATTTTTAATCTTTATATTTAAAAGTAAAACAGATTTTACATTGACCTTGTATGTAAGGATGTTGCTAAATCTACCTGTTGTTGTTGTTGTTGTTGTTGTTGTTGTTGTTGTTAGGGGCTGTGAAGTCAGGTCCAATTCATAACAACCCTGTGTACAACAGAAAGACATACTCTCCAACACTGTGCCATGCCTGGCACTTTGTCAACACTTCTCTGCCATTCAAGGGTTTTCAGTGGCTGATGTTTGGGGATTGTTCTCAGGAGTGGGCTGCCAAGTTCTTGCATTTTTGCGGTGCTAAATATCAAGCCTAGGGCCTCAGAGAGCATACAGAAGCACTCTACCAACTGATCTAAATCCCAGCCCATACCTATTAATTATATTTTAGTTATTTTGGGTGTGCAAAATCTGCAATCATTTCAGCTGTGAAAATGAAAATTTTCTGTTGTTTCCAAATTTTATATATTCATCCTTTTTTGTACTAGCTATTTCTCTAGTAAATTATCAGATAAAATTGAGGGTAGTACATACACATCTTTGTCTTTTTCTCAACCTATAAAATGCATCCACTGTGTCACCATGGAATGTAAGGTTAACTCAGTTATTTTGCTTTTGTTGTGCTCTTGATGGAGTCTACCTTATGTCATACTAAGAAAAGTTTCTTCTATTGCTGATAAGTGTTGTACATAGGTGCTGAATTGTTGTCGTTGTTAGGTGCCATGGAGTTGGGTCAGATTCATAGTGACCCTATGTACAACAGGACAAAACACTACTTGACACTGTGTCATGCCTGGCACTATGTCAGTGCTTCCCTGCTATTCGTAGGGCTCTCAATGGTTGATTGTCTTGAAAGTGGGCCAGCTGGTCCTTCTCCCAAGCCTACAGCACCTGGTATTCCCAGGTGGTCTCCCATCCAAGGATTAACCAAGCCCAACCCTGCTTAGTTTCAGAGATCAAAAGAGATTGGATACCAAGGTGGTATGACAGTAGACAGGGTTGCATGGTATTAAATAATTGCACATAATGTGATCATCTAGATTTTTAATCTTTCTTCTAATTCATCCCATCCCATCACAAAAGTACTGACAATAGGGCCAGGCATGGCATTGTTTCAGGTAGCATTTTGTTTGTTGTACACAGGGTTGCTGTGAGTTGGACCTAATTCCCGACTCAAGGGCACCTAACAATATCAGCAATACAGTCAACTATATTAATTGATTTTTAAAAGTTAATTCAAACTCATGTTCCATGATGAATTCTACTTGATTCTATTATACATAAATTGTTCATACATCACTGGGTTCAGTTTGCTAAAATTAGTGTAGGATTTCAGATAAATGATGGTGAAAAGGACTGAGGTACAGCTTTCTTTTCTTGGATGTATTCTCATCCTATTTTCATAGTGAGTTTATACTGGTTTCATAAAATAAGTTGGAAAATATCCCTCCTTTTACTTTCCTGTAGCATTTTAGGTAATAATATACATTTTTATTTAATAAATATTTAATTTCATATTATATATACATTTCACATATAATTTATTAACATTGATAGTGTTGATAAGTTGAAAACACTTAATATTCTGTTAATATCTCCTTAATCTTTTACATGTATTTCTATTTCTTATCTGTATGTCAACTTGGATAAACTATCTTTACTAATGAATTTGTTGGTTACCCCTAAATTTTCATATTAATTGCAAAAAGTTATATATAATGTTCTCTTTTTAAACATGTCAGTTGTATTTTAACTGAAAGGTACTAATTATCACTCATGTTGATCATTTTTGTTTGCTTTTTTAAAATTAAGTCTTACTTGCCTTTGTCAATTTTTTGAACATTTTTTAAAAAAGAATGTTTTCTTGATTTTTTATTCCAACTTTTCTGTCTGATTTCTTGCTTCTTTTATGTTCTTTCAAATTTTCTGAGTGTAGTTTGCTGTTCTTTTTCTGACTTCTAAAGATAGACACTCACATCACTGTTTTCCCACCTCCCTTCCTTTCTAATGGAACCTTTAGAACTCTATATTCTAAGTATTATTTTAGCTGCATCCTGTAGGATTTGATATGTTATGATTTCATGCAGTTTGCTTTAAAATGTCTTGAGGAGGAAAATCCCTCTGTGCTTCATGCAGGTCTCTTTGCTCTCGAAGTCTCATTTTTTAAGCTTTCTGAAGCTGGTGGATGAACTGTTACCCCTCCCACCAGCAGACCTTGTCAGTACAGCCTCAGTAAATCTTAGGAGGTAGACCAGTTGTCTTTGGGGACCTTCAATATTCCCCCTCACCATATTGGCTTCAGTTGACAGGCAAAGGTTCACTGGCTTTTTCATTCCCCACAAGAATGAAAATAGGCCCAATTTCCAGGCCACACCAGGATCAGCCAAAGTTCCCAGAGAAGGAAAAGGCTGCCTGTGAGCCCCATGTCTCTCTGAATTATCTCATGTTCACTGCCATTTTGCCTTGCTGCACAAGTCACTGGGTTTTCTCACTGCACCATATTTTGTGATTTTGTCACGGTCAGTATTTGACTTCAAAAACACTGGAATTTGACAGAAATTTGTCCTACATTACCTTCCATTTTTTCTGTACTCTCTGGGCAGTTCCAGTCATCTCTGTGGCTTCCATGGCCATCTGTCTCATGTGTTCTTTTCACTGCTGCCATTTACTTTCCATATAAACATTTCAAATACACACATATTGGTACCTCATTGGAGTCTCAAATTTATTTTTTAACATTTTACGTTCTTTCCTCAAACCTTTGCTTATGTCATCATTTCTTACACAATAAACAACACCAATAGTCACAGACTTTCCCAAGCCAGAATCCTAAACATTATTCTTAATGTCTACATCTTTGTCAAGATTCCCTGACGCATCTACATCTTGATTATTTCTCAAATCAATTTTACCTCATTCTACCACTGCCATCACCCAGTGTTAACTCTGAAATTGTAGGAATAGTTTGTCTGTTCATCTGTTTTCCTAAGATACACTGCAGTATATCTATACAAATCTGTCTGGGACTATTTCAGATAATATTATCATTACGTTGTATCCATATTTTAATTTTAAAATATTTTCTTATTTTTAGATTACATTTCAGTGCTTTTAAAATGTACACTTATTAAATATACTATTTTTCCAATAATATCTGGCTCTATTCTCTGGGATATAGCTGTGATTCTCTGCTTTTGTTTCATTTGTTTTTGCTTCATCTACACACAGGGCTGCATTTCATCTTTTATACTTTATGTTTTAATTTCTTGAAATGCTTTTTTCCCCATTGTCTCTGACTTATCCCCATGAGCATGATCAACCTACCACTATCCTCTAAAATCTCCCTTCAATATCTGCATATAAAATCATCTGTAAAGTTGGATATTCCAAGGGACAGAAAAGAAGTGATGGTTAGGTAGGTAGACAGAAGAAGATCTAAACTTTCATGATGATGGCCAAATAGTCTGAGATTCTAGCAATGACAGCCTACACCATAATCCTATTCCATTTTGTATGCCAATCAAATATGCAAAATGATCACAGACTGCTTCCACTTTGGAATTCCATGAATAGCACCCTAAGCTGATGGTATTCATACCAAGCTGCTGAATCCTATTCTGACACCCAGCAGATATTCCTATTCATACAGCCTCTCTCTTTTCAGTTGGAAAGGAATATAAATTGAAGAGTAGCAGTGAACGTCACTAAAGGAATCTGTGAATCCTCGTATTTGGATAAAACTATCTGTCTGGTACACTGAAGGAAATTTAATTAAAAATTTTCTATTCAAATATTAACAAATGAATGTTATGATATTTCAGTTTAGTTTTCCTAGGGTCAAGTAGAGTCTGGCTCAGTTTCTGTAAGATAACTCATAAAGGTAAATTTAAGAATATAAGAATGTTCTTATCTTTAATTACAATTGAAATACTATTCAGGACTATCAGAGGTTTTCCAATATTTCATTAAATAAGGGGTCTTCTAAAATTATTAAAATTAAAACACACAATAGAATCAATCCATATATTATTTCTTTCATAGTATAATAAGTAAAAAATAGATTGTGAAGTCAGAAGACTAGGTGATAAAATATCTAAAATATCCTGTATTATTAGTTATTCAAAGTCGGGAAAACCATTTCAATTGAACCTCTATTTATTCTTCTGTAAAATGATAAAAGTGACATAGTCCAGAATAGAAATATATGCACAAATTTTTGTAAACTGAAGAAAGTCCTTGTAATTATGCTTGGTTCCTCAGTAGTATGCATTATTATAGAGCCAAAAGTTTCCACTTTGGTATTACTTTAACATTTGTACTTTATTCATATTTATATATTTAAGGTAACCAATTATTTAAAAACACTTTGTTTTTATTTAAACAGTTAGTACCATAGGGCAACTTCCTATGAAGTTGCCTTGGACTCATTCCTCATTCTCTGTAGTGTTATCCATTCAAATGTAAGCCATACTGACCAGGTGATTACTTTCTAAAGTACGGTTTTAAAATTTATAGCCTGTCTTATTTTCAAATATATTTCATACTTCTAATATCAATTTTAAACATATGTGCACTTGTTATGTTTTGAATATATCATCTCCAAAATTCAGATGTTACTAATGTGATGGAATTAAGAGGTACAAACTTTAAGAAGCAATTAGGTAAGGAGAGCTCCTCCCTCATGCTAGATGAAAGCCCTTTTGAAAGTGGTTTCACTCACTGTTAGGCTAGCTTCCTCTTCTACTTTATGCTAAGTGAGGGCACAGAGTTCCTCTTCTCCAGAAGATGCAGCAACAAGGCTCTTTCTTAGAAGAAGAGAACAAGTAGCCCTTCCGGGAAACAAATCCCATTCTTGATCCTGGACTTTACAGACCGCAAAACAATAAGAAGTAAGTTTCTGTTCTTTTTAAATTATCCAATCTCAGATACTTTGGTATAGTAGCAAAAACAGACCAAGATAGCACATATTTGATATTCCTATTCTACATTGGCCCAGAGTTAATTCTTCAATTTAGCTCTCATGCTTTCTGTGGAAATTTTTCAGTTCACTCATCTATCTTTTCTTCTTTTCTCTTCAATATATGTGATAGTCCTAAGAGAATGTCTGCAGCATGCTAATTAAGTTGGTTGTCTTGACAGCCATAGGATCTGTCATTTTTTTGCTTCTGTTTATACTGAAGGAATGTGCCCACATAATGTTGGTTCCCAACAAAAGTGCCACTGTCAGTATAACTAGGAATACCAATGCTTATGATTCTGATGCCCAGAGAAGGCTCTTTTGCATTGCCAAGGCTATTGTTTCCTAATTGCTACAGAAACTGCTAGGATGAACTTTCAATTTTCTAGATCCTTTATTTTATACGTCCACTTTTATTGCAACCCAACCTTTAATCTAAGTGTAGGCCCCAAGGGACTGAAAAATGGAAAATTTTAAGAAACAGACAAAGTAGTGTCCTCACATGATATGCAATCTCTAAAATTCAATGTACTGTCCTTGAAATAAACTTGTATACTTGCATAGTCTCTTATTTACTTCCAAGAGACTTTATAAACTTCCTTAGACAGAATCTAGGCTAACCCAACAAATTACAACCACAGCATGCCCCACTATGCCTGAATAGCATGGTTAGGCAGGTCAGCTTTATCTTTGGGCCTACCATTATTTCCCTATTTATATTTGCCAGGTGAGTAGTTGTTTTTGGAAGTCAAAGCCTTGGTTGTGTTCTTTATTGTTTCATATTCAGATTCTAGCAGGAGCCCACAGTTAATCACCTAGCGCTATGATCCATAGTTGGTTATATGAGTAAATCGTTAAGAACTCCACCATTTTAATGAAACCACATATAGTCCATGCCATCTGCATTAATTATAGTGGTAGATCTTTTTAAGGAACAGAATATGTAGTGATATGTTTTCAACAACATCTGAAGGACAAATGAACAACTTCTTTTACAAGATTATTATTACCTAACAGAAACAACTAACCTGTGGGGGCATTAAACACTTTTAAATCATTCGAGGTGATAACAACAACAAAAAGGATTAATTCTAGTCAAGCATAAAGATGAGACTTATAATGCAAAGAAGAACAAGGACTCAGAGTCAGACATTTCTAAAACTTCAATGAGAATCTACAATTGTAAGGTGATCTTATTGTTGTTGTTGTTGTTGTTGTTAGGTGCTGTCAAGTCGGTATCTGACTCATAGCGACCCTGCTTATAACAGGCAAAACACTGTTATCAGTGCTTCTCTGCTGTTCATAGGGTTTTCAATGGCAGATTGATTTTTGGGAGTGGGTTGCCAGGTCCATCTCCCAAAGCGATGTTAAGTAATACTATCACCTTCAATGTACCACAATAATGTCATTTGTAAAAATAATAATTATTTTCAGGATTGCTCTAAAATTCAGATGATAAAATTAAAGTAACTAGCACAGTGCCTGTACTGTGGAAGTTATCCATGAACTACTAGTTACTGTGGTTAAAATATTTTGACTTTGTTATTCTATGTTATTCCTTAGCTGTTCATATAACCCTAAGAATATTTCTATACTCTTAGATTTATAAAATATTGAGAATGTATTTTAAATGTTACTACCAATCACTTAATCCAATGATTTGAGAGGAATTTCAATTTTACCATCCATGGAATATGCCAGAAAGTTAATTTTACATTGATATAGTTTTTAACTGAAATTAAGTGAAAAAAATATTATCAATAGGTTATTCCTAAATATTGGGAGAAGGATCTTGGCAGCCCACTTCCAAAAACAATCAGCCATTGAAAACTTTATGAATAGCAGAGAAGCACTGGCAATAGTGGAGATCATGACACAGTGTCAATAGTGTTTTGTTTGCTGTACATAGACTTGCTATGAGTCAGACCCAACTCAGTGGCACCTAACAACAACAATTGCTAAATAACATCTACAATTAGCTAATAAAGTTCCTTAGAAATGAAAATTTTAATTAAAATGAAATTCTATAGAACATGCAGCACTGACTTGAAACAATAAAAAACAAATCAGAGATGAAATTTGCAAACTTGTAAGAGATAGGAAGAAATATCCAAGGTTTAATTAGGTAATGACCTTCCACACTTAAATAGACCTTTGACTATCACAGACTCCTTCAGATAACATAGGTAACATGATAAGTATAAACCACACATCTAAATAGATTTCACTATGTGTCTAACACTAGATTCTCAAACAAATTAACTCATTTCATGTCCAGAATCATAGGAACAGAAGTTTCTCATAACTTCTCCTCCACAGATGATGGAACTGAGTCAGAGAAAGATTAGACAGCCCTCTGTGTTAGTCCAACTTTTCATCACTGTGACAAATATCTGAGGGAAACGACAAGGCGGAAGGATATATTTTTGCTTATGCCTTCATAGGTTTCAGTCCACGATTGTGGTTGCATTGTTTCTAGGCCACAGTGAGGCAGAGAATCACAGTGGGAAGGGTGTGGAAGAGTTAAATTGCTCGCCTGATAGTGGCCAAGGAGTAGAAAGAGTCAGAAAAGGGTCAGGGATAAGATATTGCCTCCAAGGACACACCCCCAGTGAAATACTTCTTCCAGCTTGGCCCCACCTTCTAGTTTCCAGAACCTTTCAAGATAGTACTATCAGCTGGGAACCAAGCCCACTACAATGAAGCTGTAGAGAAAATTTCATATAGAAACCATGTATTCTATCTGTGAACCTTAAAGTTTCATGTCTGTCTCATATTGCAGAATGCATTTAGTCCATTTCCAACAGTTCTCATAGTCTTCACAGCTCTAACATTGTTCAAAAGTTTAAGTCCAAAGACTCCTCTGAGACTCAAGGCAAACACTTAGCTGTAGGCCACTGTAAAATCAGAAAGAAAGGTACATACTCCCAAGGTACAATGCCACAGAGAAAGCATTTCCATGGCAAAGGGGAGCAATACGGGAATAGCAAGGAAGAATCCATCCAAAACAAAGTAAAAACCCAGCAGGGTAAACAATAAGTCCTGTAACTCCATGTCTAGTATTGGAGACGTAGGTGATATGATGTGAACTGCAATAAGCTTGGGCATCTCTGTCCCTACAACCTTCCTTGGAAGACATTTTGTTTTCCTTCCATCTCTAATTTCCTAGGGTTTCTATTTTTTCTTGGTTTTCACCCTGACTATTTTATACATTACCCTCTCAATAACTGCCTGCAAAGATACTAATGCCGACACACATTGCTTTGCCTTCTTGGATTTCCTTTGAAGTCTGGGTGGAAGGCTCCATGACCCTATAACTGTTACATGCTGCATGCCTGCAAAACCAGCATCATGAGGATGATGCCAAGTCTGCCAATAGCTTTAGCAGTAGGATCCTTTGGACGATCACTACAGAAGCTTCTGAGACCCTGCATAGTTGAACTCAGGGAAACACTTCCCTAGGTGGCTCTGTGCAAGCACAGTGCCCTTAAACTCTCTTCTCAAACCAAATTGTTTCAAATGAGTCAAAACCTTTACATCTGTGAGCCTATCACGGGTGGCATCTAGCCAATTCCTGAGATGCCTTTAAAGCACCTTTCCTGTTGTCCCAAAACAAAGTACTTGGCTTCTTTTTAATGGTCAAAACTCTTCAAATACCAAGTCCTCTTTGTCCATACCTTTAAAGTAGTCCCTTTTCTGACCAAATTGCACACTTTTTCAATCTTTCCCCTCTCCTTTTGCTCCTTATTCTGGTGAAAAGCAGCTAGCAATAATCATGCCCAGTCTAAGGGTTGTGCTGCCTTAAAATTTCTTTGAAGTTAATTTTTCCACCAACTGTAAATTCCACCAACTTTAAACTCAGCCTCTTACAAAGTCTTAGGAGTTAGGGAGTCATGTATAAAAGTACTTTTTGCCACAATATTTAATGGCTTCTCATTCAATTTCCCCAAAATTCTTTATTCCAATTTGAAACCTCATGAGCACTTTTCTTACTGTCCACCTTCCTACTAACGCTCTGGTCTTCTGAACCCAGGATCACCCATTAATCTCTGCATACAACATTCTAGGGCTTCTCTCACTCATATCTCCAAATTTTTCCAAAATTCTCCCACAAACCAGTTCCAAAGGCTTCTGAACCACATGGTCAGCTAAGCACACACTGACCCCACTTCCCTGGTACCAATTTTCTGTTTTATATTGCTGTGACAAAATACTTCTGCAAAACAAATTAAGGGAGGAAAGGCTTACTGTGCTTGTGGTTTAAGAGGTTTCAGTCCAACGTAGCAAACAGGGCATTGTAGAATAGATCAGCTCATATCATGGCAACCAGGAAGAAAAGAGAGATAATGGCCACACCAACTCCTTTCTCCTTTTTTCTCTTTTATTCCACTCTAGCCTCTAGCTTATGGGATGGTGCCACTTCAGAAAGGGAGGGTCTTCCTCACCGTAGTTAATCTTCTCTGGAATCATACTCACAGACAGATTCAGAGGTGTGCTTTACTAATCTCCTAGATGCTTCACAGTTCAATCAAGATTAACCCTCTCAGTGTTGTGCAACTGGGAGGAGCAGATATGGGATTCAGGTCTAGGTTAATTGGGTTGCAGGGTTCATTCTATGTCACCTCACTGAAGGATAGTCATTCTGTTGGTTTTATTCAACCACATAGATGAAGGCAGTGTTCTTTCATATTATGTCTATCTTTCACTCTTCTCTCTGGTCTCCTGGTATCTATATTTACTAAATATAAAGGGCAAAGTGTCCCTTTCCCATCCCTATATTGAGTCTACTCACTTTTTTAAGAGCCTTGAACTGACTGAGGATAACTTTGAAATGGGAGATTCAGGTTTCTAAGTAATGCCTCCATTTGTTTTCTTGAACTTACATTGACTGTAACTGCTTAATATCACTTAGTATAATCAATGCAATTTATTTGAATAGCAAGCCAAAAGAATATTACACATTACAGATGATAGTCAAAATTGATCTTAAATTCTTTTCATTTTAGAGAACTATTATCTTCCTTTCCACTAAAATATTTAATCAAGAGAAATTTTTCTCTAAGATAAGATTTCATGATTGAAATATGATGTTTATTTGTTGAGGGGGACACACCTTCTAGTACACAGCTGTATTTCAGGGAAAACCTACTGGATAGAAAGGAATAAAACCCTCCATAGGAATAATCAGTAATTCTTAAATATAGTTCTTTAAAGACATATTCAGGACACACTCTCAGCTTCTATCATCTGGGCAGTCATGACATGGATTGTCAGAGTATCACTCTGCAATGGCATCTAATGATGTCAGAAACAGAGAGAGCTTTGGCAATGAAAAGACAACAGGGATCCAAATGATACCCATTGTCTTACTTCCAGCTATAGTTAGCTGAACTCTCCTTGAAGCCAGCTGAACTGAAAGTAAAGGCAAACTGAAAGTCATAAAACCAATCTCCAAATAGCTTCTCAAATCCTCCCTCCTTTTCTCTCCTTCTTCAAACAAATATTCTGGCTATAGGGGCTTTCAATCCTAAAAGAAATTCTCAGTAAGCAAAGGATGGGAAAATGAGCTCAAAACTGAATAGGAAAAAGAAGAAGAAGAAGAACAGGACTACTGTGCAGGTGGGAAAATTTGGTTACTACACCAGCAATATAAGCTGCTATATATAGTTGGGCCTCCAACTGTACCACCGTGGCATCCTATCCAGTCAGATCTGGGAATCAAAGCAGGGTGGGGTCTGGCTAGTATTTGAATGGGAGACTGCCTTGGAACACCACATGCTGTAGGCTTGGAAGAAGAACCTGGCAACCCACTCCCAAAATATCAATCTGCCACTGAAAACCCTATGAGTCAGACCCGACTGGACAGCACCTCACAAAAAGCAACAGGCTTAATTTTTAGGTGAGAAAACATTTTCCTGTTTTCATAAGTTCATTATTGTGTATACTTACATTTTATGTACGAAGTTTCCTCAGGTTTGTTTTTGGTAACTCTTGGAAAGAGGTTTTAAATATTTTAATGGTTATTTATAATGGTAGGCATGTTCTCTTGTGGTATTCTCACAAAATAGGTTTTCCTTGTCACTTTGTCTATTTTTGCTTATACTTTTCCATGTCTCATCTGCTAAGGCAGTGGCATTGTAATCAAATCTTGCTACCAGCAGAGTAGTCCAGGGCTATAAAGTGGTGGATTGATATTAGAATATTTATTATGCACTTAATACTTAATTATTGTTTATAATTATATTCATACATGTATTTGGCCAGGTCAGGAGTGAGATTCAACTGCTAACATAAAAGGAAACTAGGTCCTAATATTATGTATGCCTTTAGCTGTTTTTAATTTGTATGGACAATATATTTTTGGCAAACAACTATGGCGTGGTTGTTGTTGTTTTGGCGACTTAAGCACTCTGATACTCATTTTTCTGGAAATAGAAAATATATTTTCCAGGATTTATAAAACCCAACTATATATGTTATTGTTGTTGCTAGGTGCCGTTGAGTTGGTGTCTGACTCATACTGATCCTACATACAACAGGTGGAACAGTGTTGTTGGCACTTCTGTGCTAATCATAGGGCTTTCAATGGATAATTGCTTTTTGGGAGTGGGTTGCCAGGTCCTTCTCCCAAGCCTACAGCACATGGTGTTCCAAGGCAGTCTCCCATCCAAGTACTAACCAGACACCACCCTGCTTAGCTTCCCAGATCTGACAGGAGAGGTGGGAGAAAATGTTCTCTGACCAGTGGCTTATCTAAGTAGTATCTTCCCATTTCCAGTTTCCAGAATTCTCTGGTTCTATGAATTTGTCCTGATATATGCCTGGGAGTTAAGGAAGGTTTCTAAGCAGAGTAGAAGAATATGCTATGTATGTTCTATAGTTATCAACCTGATGGTGATTGTAGGGTGGACAAAAGCTGGTAGGTTTTTTTTGTTTGTTGTTTGTTTGTTTGTTTGTTTTGGTTTGGGTTTTCTTCCAGTGCTGAAGAGTTGTACCCAAGGCTACACATCTGGGTTTGCAAGTGCTTAACCACTGAGCTGTACCCTAGCCCATTTTTTACTTTATATTTTGAGACAGTCTTGCTAAGTTACACAGGCTGCCTCTGGCCTCGAACTTGTGATCCTCCTGCCTCTGCCTCCCAACTCAGTGGGATTAAAGGTGTGCACCACTGCACTCAGCCTAAGAATAATAGCTATATTGCCAAGAATTTTGCATAAGAATTTATTTCTATTTAGATAACCAAAATGAAAATAATTATTCTATGAACTGACATCCGAGGTAAAGTTACCTCACCGAACCATTTTGTCTCAAATCAACACTATTTATGGATTTGATTCAAACAATATATGTGCCATTGCTACTGTTCTTTTCTTCCATGAATAAGCAGAGATAGATAGCATGGAGTCACAGTCCAACCCCAGGAAAAATACATATGAACACGCATATGTAAAAAGTTGAATTGCCAAAAGATGCAATCTTCAGGAGACATTGTTTATATTTTGCTATTAAGACATTGCTCTCTTCCTTCCTTTGCATCTTCTTTATAATTTCAGCAACCAGCAAAAATTACTAGCAATGGCTTATCAGTTAATGTCAAGCACAGCTGGGTCCTCTCTCCCATGATGCATTTTAATCAGGTCATCGAAAGGAAACTCTCGGCAGCTGAAAGCTATCTATTTTCTTTGCAATGATTGCATAATATAATTAAAAGTATTTTATCAGGATCCCATGGCAGAAGAGAGAAGCTCTATGCATGTGGCCTCATTGATGTTAATTGCTAGCATTTTTTAACACTTGAGGAACTTGTCTTATAAATCATTACCTCATACTTTAAGATTCCATTAGCTTTTTGGTGTTCATGTTTGCTGGGTAGTCAGGGAAGAGACTTCCAGAAAGCCTCTAGCTTTCAAAATCATAAATCCCACGTAATGTCAGTTGCATTGAGAACATTCATTTACTTCAAGTTTCTGTGGACATGTCTCCTACCCTTACCAAATCTCAGAACCACACATACAGAAGATGGCACATGGTGGAATTCCCACAAGGGGGCGCCTTCGAGATTTGAAGTCAGTAGAGTAGCATTCTCTTTCCAGCTATGCCTCCATGTAGCTGCAAATGTGGGCAAGTTATTTGCATTTCTGAGCCCAGTGTCTTCATAAGGAAAACAGAACTATAAACGAAATTCTTACCTCACTTTGTATTTTGTAATAAGATGCTTTTGAAGCAAGTGCACACCTTCTGATAAAAGGGAACCTATTACCAGGTATAATATATCAATTATCCCCGTATGTAGGAAACTCAGCCTTTTCTCACTGTTTTAAATTGAAGTGTAATCTATCTATCTATCATCTATCTATCTCTCTATCTCTCTATCTCTCTCTCTATCTAATCTACCTACCTATCTATATAGATATAGATATATAGATATATCAAACTGTACATATCGTAAGAGTTCAGATTGAATGAGTTTTGAAATTTTATGATTGTGCAACCCTCAAAGGAAACAGGATTCAGAACTCTTCTAGCATGCTTAAAATTCCCTTGGACACTTTTCTAGAAAATTCCACCTTCCTGCCTCCTAACAGCGGCAATCATTTTGCAAGTTCTGTTTTAGCCACTCTTAGTCTGCAAGTAAATGGGACCTTACAATACATGTTTGGGTCTGCCTGGTTTCTTGCTGTCTACACACCATTTCTGAGAGTCATCCATATAGTCGTATATATTTTTACTCCCTGTATTTTCCTTGTTTGGGGGGGTTGGTATTTGGGGGTTGAACCTAGTGCCTTGAACATACTTTGCAAGTGCTCTACCAATAGACTGCATGCCTAGCCCAATTTTTATTTTTTTACATTGAGACATGGTCTCACTAAGTTATGCAGGTTGCTTCTGGCCTCGAACTTGCGATTCTTTTAGCTCTGTCTTCCAAGTAACTGAGATTAGAGGCACGTGCCACCATATCTGGCTACTTCCTGGATTCCTATTAAATTATTTGAATATATGATAATTTGTTTGTCCCTTATACTGTTGATGGACATTGAATTTATTCCAATTTGAAGCTATAGCAAATAAAGTTGCTAGGACCGTTCTTGAATAAATCTTTTTGCACCTCTATTTATTTATTTTTTTCTCTTGGGAAAATACCTAGGAGAGAAGAGGCTAGCAGTGAGGTACACATAGGACTTCAGAAGAAACTGCTGAAACATTTTCCATAGTGCTCTTCTCACACCCTAGCAGGCTGGCAGGAATGTTCCCTTGTACACGTTTGACAATATTTTGCATTATTTGTACTGTAGTTAAATTGGAGATGCAGGATTGGATCCTCTTCCACCCGAAACTTCGTTCATTTGTCAGGTCTAGTGACATCAATCTCACACCAAGATGGTGTGGAAAAGAGTCGCCCCTGACATAATAAGCTTCCTGGGGAGAACGCAGCAGCCTCCCCAGGAGATCCAAACAGAAGGGCTTGAGAAAGCTGGGAGTCCTGGATGGCTGGGGTTTTAGGGACGGGGTGGAGGTGAGGATTCCTGCCTGCACACCAGAGCTTGCGTGGTTTGAACGTCCAGCCAGAGTCAACAGGAGGAGCACGAGGCTTTCTTATTGCCTTGTCTAGATGTGGGATGGGATTTAGCTCAGTTGGTAGAGCGCTGCGCTGCAGTCTCTGAGGTCCTGAGTTCAATTCCCAGCACCGCAAAAATGGGAGAAGGACCTGGCAATCCACTCCCAAGGCAATCCTGAAGCAGTCAGCCATTGAAAACCCTATGAGGGTCGCTATGAGTCAGATACCGACTCGACGGCACCTAACAACAACAGCAACAACAGATATGGCCAGAAATGGAGGAGGTGGTGAGACTTGAAAGCTGCCATCAAATATCAAAAAGGGAGTCGGACAACACTTTATATATTGTCTTTGTAGTCTGAAGCTTTCTAGCTTTCTAATGGGTGTAAAGTAATATCTCATTTTAGTCTATTTATTTATTTATTTAATTTATTTTTGCAGTCCTAGAGGGTTGAATCCAGAGCCCCACAAATGGTAGACAAGTACTCAACCACTGAGCACTCCCCCAGCCCCTATTTTTATTTTTTATTTAAAGGCAGGGTTTCACTACGTTACATAAGTTGCCTCTGGCCTCGAACTCTCAATCCTCATGGCTCAGCCTCCTGAGTCCCTGGGATTATAGGCTGGTGCCATCATGCCCAGCTACATTTTGTTGTTGTTTGCTGTTAGGTGCCATCAACTCAGTCCAAATGATAGGTATCCTATGTACAACAGAGTGACATACTACCTGATGCTGGGCCATGCCCAGCACTGTGTGACAGTGCTTCTCTACTATTCATAGAGTTTTCGATGGCTGATTGTTTTGGAAGTAGGCTGCCAGGTCCTTCTGCCAGGCTTACAGCACCCCGTTTTCCCAGGTTGGCTCCCATTCAAGGACTAACCAGGCCTGACCCTGCTTAACTTCCAAGATCAGACAGGATCAGACATCAGGGTGATATGGCTATAGATGGCTACATTTTAGTTTTAATTTCATTTTACCCAATGACTAAAGAAGTTGAACAAATTTAAAGGACGTATTGACCACTCATATCTTCTTTTGTGAAGTGGCAATTCAAAGCTTTTGCATATTTAATTTTCTTTTCCTTTCTATTGGTAATTTTTTTGAAGAATTATGTGTTTTGGATATGAGTCCTTGATGAGCTATGTGTGCAAGTTTATATACACATATATACAAATATGTGTATACATGCACACATGTGGAATATTTTTTCATGTAGCATGACTTTGCTGGGGATGGACTATATTTTCTGTCATGAAATTTTGTTACTTTACATTTTTATGGAAAATGCTTTTGCCAGAAATATCTTAGGCTGAAAGCCTTCATCTTTTTTCCCCTCTCAGCATTTTAAATATGCCATTCAGTTGTTTTCTATTTACCATTGTGTCCCCTGATAATTCAACTGCTGCTCTTATTATTTGCCCTATTTTGTAGACTGTCTTTTTCCCCTCTTGCAGTTTTTGAGATGTTTTGTATATCTTGCATTGTTTTTTCAATTTGACTTGGCTTTGCTGGACATGGTTTTCTTTGTATTTACTTTACTTGGGTTAACCATGCTCTCAGATATAGGATTGGCATTTTTCAATCTGGAAAGTTCTAAGGAAGTCCTTTCCAGATGTTATCTCTAAATTATTCACTTTTTACTCTCTCAGATTATTTACTCTCTCAGATTATGTGTGTGTGTGTGTGTGTGTGTGTGTGTGTATCTGTGTATATATATTGTTGTTGTTAGGTGCCGTCAAGTCATATCCAACCCATAGCGACCCTTATAGGGTTTTCAATGGCTGTTTAGGGATTACCTCAGGAGTGGATTGCCACATCCTTCTTCCATTTTTGTGGTGCTGGGAATCAAACACCGGACCTCAGAGACTGCAGAGCAGTGCTCTACCAACTGAGCTAAATCTTAGCATATATATATATATATATATATATATATATACATACACATACATATATATATATACATACATACATATATATATACATATATGCATATATATACATATATATACACCTAGTTTATTTTATTCACTGATTTTATGTATATTAGAAAGGGTTTCAACTGGACTGTTTTCAAATTCGTTAATTATTTTTCTTTTGTGTCCTTTCTGTTCTTTAGCCTACCAAGTGAACTTTCTATTTCTGATATGGTACTTTCCATTTCAAGTGTTTTTACTTTATTAATTTTCATGAATCTGCATAAGTAATCAGTATCTTTAATTGTGCTCATTTCCTTGCCCCCATGTCTTTTAACATAACTTTGATAGTTATTTTAAAGTCATTGATATAATCCTTAAATTTACACCATCTCTGATCCTGCTTTTGTTGATTCTTTTTAATCTTAGTTAAGAATTTCATTTTCCAGCTCTTTTGCTTATCTCATAGTTTATAATAGTATGCTAGAGATTGTATGCAAAAGAAGAGAAAATGCTTGAAGAAAACAATATTTATCTTCCAAAGAAGTACACGCCTCTTCCTCTGCCAGGCTGCCACTATGGTGGTTGAGTGAATCTAATCTACTGTGAAGCTGGTCTGGGCTTTGTTGAAAGTTTGTTTAGTTTTCTACTTGCTTCAAATATTTTGAGGGCAGAATTATAACTCTCTACTCAGCAGAGCTTTGGGACTTTCCCACTGACAATATTCTAGAAATTTAAAACATTTTTTTTTACCTTAGCTATCAGCTTTCTAAGCACAAGGAACTTTTATTATCCTCCTACACCATTTGCTGGGGCTGGGATTTAGCTCAGTTGGTAGAGCGCTGCGCTGCAGTCTCTGAGGTCCTGAGTTCAATTCCCAGCATCACAAAAATGGGGGAAGGACCTGGCAATCCACTCCCAAGGCAATCCCGAAACAGTCAGCCATTGAAAACCCTATAAGGGTAGCTATGATTCGGATACTGACTCGACGGCACCTAACAACAACAACACCATTTTCCAGCTCTTATGTTTCCTGTGCTATTGCCTTTGCTCTGTAGCACCTTCATTAGCTTTCTGTGTAATAAGAGAATTCCCTTATTCTGCTCCTTAGCCTCCAGTGTTCAGGGCTACCACAGTGAAGATCAGCTGTGTCCCAGGGGGATGGGGCTTTGTTCTCCTGGTCTCACCCCAGGTTTCAGAGCAGCACCTTGTGTTCAGGAAGGCAATAGACACGAAAGGACCTCTACCATGCTTCCCCTCTCTACCCTGGAACATGGAAGAAACCAGAATCTGTGGGATTAGAAGATCTAAAAACTTAAACTTTTTCTAGCTTGGGAATTTCATTGCTCTTTAATGAATGTCACCATTTTTGTTATTTGTTGCAGAAAAAAATAATACTCACCATGTGAAGATTAAATTAAAATGAGAAAAATGCTTTTAAGGTGAGTGATATGAGGAACACCTGTAATCTCAAAGACTCAGGAGGCTGAGTCATAAGGATCGAGAATTCAAAGCCTGAGGCAGTTTGGGTAATTTAGGGAGGCCCCATCTCAAAACAAAAAAGGGGCTAAGGGTACACATCAGTTGTACAGCACTTGCTTAGCATACATGAACCCCAGGGGTTAACACTCCCATAATGAAAAATAAGGGGCCTGCAGCTGTAACCTGTGGCATCGGATCCCGTCAGATCTCGGAAGCCAAGCAGGGTCGGGCCTGGTTAGTACCTGGATGGGAGACCGCCTGGGAATACCAGGTGCTGTAGGCTTGGGAGACAGACCCGACAACCTCCTCCCAAAAATCAATCTGCAACCTCCTCCCAAAAATCAATCTGCCATTGAAAACCCTATGAACAGCAGAGAAGCACTGACAATAGTGTTTCCCCTGTTGTACAGAGGGTTGCTATGAGCCAGATACCGACTCTATGGCATCTAACAACAACAATAAAAAATAAAGTACTTTAAGAAATGTAGACAGTTCCATACAAGTAAGGTTTTATTAGTATCATATATAATATATTTAGATGCCAAGAGCTTATTCTCAAGGAGCTCCTAACACTGGGGAAACCTTTTCATGGACTTTTTTTTTTCAAAGACCAGAATTCTGTGTCAGCAGACAGCAACACCAAAGCTCAAATCAAACCAATTCTTCACGGTTGGGAATTTGTCTTTCAGCCTCCTGCCTGTATGTTCAAAATAATATGTAACCTTGAGTTTTGAAAAGCCATTCTGAGATTCTGACTCAGGCAATTTATTTATAGTACCTTATTCAAATTTGAAAGAAAACATTAACAATTGCAACTGTTACAAATGAGGGCACTAAGACTTAAGTGTTATTAACTTAACATTTCAGTGACTTCAAATGATGTGGTATTTCTACCAAAATACGCTGATATTTTGAGTTTATACTAAACACAAGTTTCAATTTATTTTCTCTGTCCTTTCAGATTCCTTCAAGACTTTAAAATTCCTCTTAAAACATGGAAGTCATTGTTAATGTCCACTTTACCATTAATTTTGCAATATTGCTTCTCTCTTCTGTGATTCTGTAAATGGAAAGCCAATTTTCCATGGGTTTGGAGGTTTTTCAATTTTCTATTCAGGTATGACTAAGTCTTTTTAAGTTGTCAGCATCATCTCTGCATGTTTATTAAAGGAATCTGTTTTGCCAGGATGCTCAATAGAATGTTTACCCCATAGTCTGTAATTATTAGAGAACTTCCTCCACCATCTCCAGGATACCATCTGGAATTGCTCTTTGTTCTTTGTCCTGAGGCAAGACATCTGCCAGTGAATGGCTTTCTCCTTTCTGAAGCTCCTATTTCTCCAAAAACCCTCTAGTTCACAGGAAATGTAGTGTGCAGACACACACAAACGCGCACACACACACAGACAGACACATACATACACACACACATTCCACAAGTGATCTTATCAGAAATACCCGAGTTATATTTGAGGAAAAGTGGCAGTCAGACACAGTGGTACCTGCCTGTAATACTATGGACTTGGGAGGTAGAGGCAAGAGGGCCTTAAATTTGAGTTCAAAAAGCAGCCTGCATAACTCAGCAAGACTGTCTCAAAACAAAATGTAAATAAAGGGGTGGGGGGCTGCAGCTCAATCATAGAACCTTTACAATGTACGCCCAAAGGCTCTGGATTCAGTAACCCAGTACAGAGGGAAAAAAAGGAAAAAGAAAAAACAAAAGGAAAGAAACAAAACAAAACAAAACAAAATGAACAACAACAACAAACTTAGTGGCTTTTCAAGCAGTTCACCTACCCTCACTCTTTTTCTGAACCCTGCTTTTCTTTCTTAGATCCACAGTTCCCTTTAAACTCTGATAAAAAACTAATTGATTTTTATGCTTTGCCAAGGACCATTGAAATTAAAATGGAAACAGAACTAATTCATTCCTGATCCTTTTAAATATGTGATTGAAGTTGGAATATTCTTCTAAAACGTTTAGGAATTTGAATACTTGTGGATACTCTAGGGTAACTTATGTTTTCTGTCTTTTGTGTAACTCTGGACTTGTCAACAAAGATATATGATTCCAACAACTGTGACTGAACTGAATTAATCTGCATAACTAGTTGGAATATACGGAATATTTTTTGTTATTTTCTTTTGTTGATTTTTTGTTTAATGATCAAGGAATTGGTCAGCCATTCACTCAACAAATACTTTTAAACCCATAACACTCTGGTTTATCACCAATAGTTTGCGTTAAAATCATCAATGGAGCTTTCAAAATTGTAAATTCCCTGACTCAAGGCCTAGAGTTTATGATATACTATGTGTAGCTGAACCCCAAATTAAATCTATGGGCTCCCATGGATACGGACAGATAGAGACTGTCAATCACCCTTTGAAGCATCAGGGACAACTCAGGGATTGCAGAATAGAATATTGAACATGGTCAAGTCTTAGCTCTCAAGGCACTAGAAATTTCCAAGAGATAGGCAAATTACAGCTCAGTTTAATTATAGTAGATATGCCCTAAAGATGTGGAGAATAGAAAATGCTTTCCCTCAGAAAGTGATGTCTTAGCACCATCTTACAGAGAAGTAGTATCCACAAGAACATTCCAGACACAGGGAGCAGTATATTCTCTCCAAATATTGGAGGGAACCTCCAACATTTGAGGACTTTTAAGTACAAATTGTTGGTAGGAATGGATGGTAACAGATAAGATCTCATACCATCTTATAAGTCATGTTAAGTATTAAGATTTTATTCTTATCTCACAGTTACAAAACATGGGGAACATACCTACACACTGACGTGTGTGTCTGTCAGCTTGTTGTGCTATGGGGGCTTGTGTGTTGCTGTGATGCTGAAAACTATGCCATGGGTATTATAAATACCAGCAAGGCCACTCATGGTGGAGAGTTTCAGCTGAGCTTCCAGACTAAGACAAACTAGGGAGAAGGACCAAGCAGCCCACTCCCAAAATAATCAGCTATTGAAAACCTTATGAATAGCAGAGAAGCACAGTCAGATACAGTGCTGGAAAGTGAACCCCTCAGGCTGGAAGATATTCAAGGGACAATTGGGGAAGAGTTGCCTCCTCAAAGTAAAGTCGACCTTCATGATAGGAATGGAGTAAAGCCTCTGGGACCTCCTTTTGCTGATGTAGTATGACTCAAAATGAGAAGAAATATGGTGGCTGCAGCAATGGGCTCAAACATAAGAAGATCATGTGCCTGGCACAGTATTGGGTAGTGTTTTGTTCTACTGTACTTAGGATCATGATGAGTCAGATCCAAATCAATTGCACCTAACAACAACATAGGTATTATGTTGTTGTTGTAGGTATTATGTTGTTGTTGTTGTTGTTGTTGTTGTTGTTAGGTACCATCAAGTTGGGTCTGACTCATAGCAACCCTATATACAGTAGAAGAAAGCACTCCCTGACACTGTGCCATGCCTGGCACTATGTTAGTGCTTCTCTGCTATTCATAGAGTTTCTAATGGCTGATTATTTAGGAATTGTTTGGGGAGTGGGTTTTCAGGTCCCTCTCCCATTTTTGTGGTCTAAGATTGTACCCAGGGCCTCAAAGAGCACAGAACAACATGCTACCACTGAGCTAAACCCCAGTCCAATAATTATAGGAAATATATATATATATATATATATATATATCTCAAATATGGTGCCTGCAGCTGTAGCCCTGTGGCAGCCGATCCCGTCAGATCTCGGAAGCTAAGCAGGGTTGGGCCTGGTTAGTACCTGGATGGGAGACCGCCTGGGAACACCAGAAGCTGTAGGCTTGGGAGAAGGACCTGGCAACCCCCTCCCAAAATCAATCTGCCATTGAAAACCCTATGAACATCAGAGAAACACTGAAAGTGGTGTTTCCCCTGTTGTACAGAGGGTCGCTATGAGTCGGATACCGACTCAACGGCACCTAACAACAACAACAACATATCAAATATGTATACCAAAATGTAACACCCATATATGTATGTGTATATCCCTTTTCTCCATAACCCTTTACTCGATGTGTAAAGAAAATCTTACCTAGGAGGCCCTCAAAGATGTGCCTTTGTAACAGGGGCTTTGTGGATTAGAGTTATTCAGAAAATTTCATGCTAGGAGTAAGAATGAGCCAGTTTGGCTCACAGCCATAAATAAATTTAGTTTTTCCATTTCTCTATATATTACCTCTCTCTCTCAGCAAGATCTAGCTATGTAACCCAGGCTGGCATTGAACTAACAGTCTTCCTACCTTAGCCTCCAGAGTGCTGATCATTTTCTCTCATTGCAGGCGAGACTTTGAATCCAGAGCCCTGAGTCATGGCGGTGGCTCTGATAACAAGTACCTTTCTATCCCACTACTCAGGAAAACTGGGGTGATCGGGAAAGCTTATTCTAAGCATGAATATTAGAACTAGGTGAATAATCTTGCTGCCTTTTACAAACTGTTATTTATTTCATATATGAAAAAATAATCAGGTCTGTTAGCAAGGAAGAAAATGAAAAATGGTTGCTCATCAGCAAATAGCAATGCATATCATAGATGAGAGCACTGGAAAGAAGAGGGGAGTTTGACAGGGAGAGCAGAGCATTGGGCAGGAGGAGAGAGCTGGGCACATATGATCCCATTCTAGGCAAATGGGAAAGAAACTGCAAATATCTTTAGAAATCAAATGCAAAAGGACAAGGAGAATTATGCCAAGCTAGGCTAATATAGAAAATATCCTTAACCAATTAGAAGAAAAATGAAGCAGGACTGTAAAACTAACACTCAAATGTCCCCAATACAAGTGGGGACTGTAAATCCCTGACTACCTTTCTGCTGGAAGCCTGCTTGGCAGATCATAAGGGATTCTGGGACCTGCAGCCCTTCTCCAGCCAGAGCTGGCAGATGGGAAACTGCCATGCACCCCGCCTAACATGCAAACACACAACAAGTGTCTTCTACTAGAAAACATTTTAGTCCAGATGGGAGAGGTTAAAGGCAGCAACAAAACCCCTACAGGCCTCTTCATTGAGAACAAGTAATAAAAGTTTTAAGGTCTGCACTGATAAAAGATAGCAGGAAGGCAGGTAATTTAAAAATGCCCTCCGGCACAGTAATAGTTCCCATTCCTCTTTTTCTTTCTTTTTCCCCAGATGAGTCAGAGTCCTTGATATCCTTAGCTATAAGAAAATAGATGCGAGATCCTTGAGGAAACCCTGATGCTCTGGCCCAGAGGACAAAGGAACAGCAGCAGCAAGCAACAGGAAAAAGGTCTCTGTTGTCTTTCTGGAATAAGACTTGGAGAGTGTATGTGTGTGAGCATGTGTATATATGTGTGCATATGTGTGTGTGAGAGAGAGAGAGAGGCAGAGAGAGAGAGAGAGAGAGAGAAAACACCATATGTTTTGTGTGTCACGGATGTGCTAGATGTATTATGTGCATTATCTCTAATCCTAGTCACAAGCCCATGAAGTCGGCATCTTTATCTCCCCTTTATAGATCAAGAAATACATTCAAGGCTAAGCATGGTGGTGCATGCCTGTAATCTCAGTGACTTGCGAGGCTGAGGCAGGAGGATCATAAGTGTGAGGCCAGAGGTAGCCTGCATAATTTAGTGAGACTCTATCTCAAGATAAACAAAAAGGGGGCTGAGGGTGCAGGTAGGGCACTTG
Source organism: Pedetes capensis (assembly GCA_007922755.1). NCBI lineage: Eukaryota > Metazoa > Chordata > Mammalia > Rodentia > Pedetidae > Pedetes > Pedetes capensis. The sequence goes on from VMDO01003821.1 coordinate 116,046, forward strand.
CCTAGCATGTTTAAGGGGTGGGCTCAACTCCACAGTACTGCTAAAACAAAGAAGGAAGGAAGGATGGAAGGAAGGAAGGAAAGAAAGAAAGAAAAAGAAGAAAGAGAGAGAAAGAAAGAAAAAGAGAAAGAAAGAAAGGAGGGAAGGAAGGGAGGGAGGAAAAGAGAATGAAAGAAAGAAAGAAAGAAAGAAAGAAAGAGAGAGAGAGAAGAAGAAGAAGAAGAAGAAGAAGAAGAAGAAGAAGAAGAAGAAGAGAAGGAAAAGAAACACACTCAAAAAAGTTAAGAACTTTTCCTCACGTCCAACTCATGTCTGGTAGCCAGTGGTGGCATAACCAAATTTAGATCCATCTATCTGGCACTATAGACTACACCCTTCCTAACATAGCCACCAGTGCTGAGCATCAGTTTGGAGTTGATAGAGTTGAGACATGACAAAGTAAGTCAGTGCAAACCACGCTCCACCAATCAGAGGAGCCAGTCCAGAATGCTCTCATCTGAAGAGTGGTCCTACTCATTTCTGCTTCCCCTGCCCATCGTCCACAGAATAGCCAGGAATCCACTTGATAGTGGAGTGCAACTGTGTTGTACACGTGACAAGCATTTGCATAATGAACCTTGATGTTAGGCTCTCACCTTTCCTGCCCTCATTCTCCTTGTATCACAAATACTGTAATTTAAGAAGATTACGGTGAATTAAGCCAGATTGGTAGTAACATAATCAATTGCCTAAATGATCTCACAGAAGATTCTCCATGAGATCCATTTGGTAAAATTAAGATTTATTGAACTATAGAGACAAAATGTTTTTATCCATAATATCAGTTAGGTAATAATGTTGGTATACCATATATTGTAATTGTATATGTATATATAATTTGTATGTAGTAATCATGTCTATAGCCATCTTACCCTGGCATCCGATGCCATCTGATCTTGGAAGCTAACCAGGATCAGGTCAGGTCTGGTTAGTCCAGGGAATACTGGGTGTTGTAGACTTGGGAGAAGGACCCAGCAACCCACTCCCCAAATAATAAACCATTGAAAACCCTACAAATAGCAGAGAAGCACTGACATAGAGACTAGCATTGCACAGTGTCAGCTAGTGTTCCATGCTGTTGTACATAGGGTGACTATGACTTGGACCCAAGTCATCAGCATCTAACAACAACATCAACAATATAGTAATCATATGTTTACACATGATTGTATACACACACACACACACACACACACATATATATTGAAATACTATCTCTGCCCATCAGATAGGTTGGTCCAAACACTTAAGTTGTTAAATGATACCCTATATAAATTAATTTATAAATATATAAATATTTATACATTATATATATATATGTATATGTGTATGTGTATATATATATATATATATATATATATATATATATATATATTCTGCATCCCCTTCATGACTTTCTTTGTAGGATTGTTTCCCAAATAATTCTTTATTTAAAAATTAACCCTGTAGCTTCACTTGCCTAGTTATCTGCCATCTGGTGAATGTTCAACTCCTGGATCTCTGAGGGCATCTTCTCTAGAACTATAGCAGGAGAGGAAAATTTTCTTCAGTCTCTTATACCAATTAATCCCCTTTAGAGACTATTGTCATCTTATCCTTCAGAATGTGTAAGATTGTATTAGTCAAATCAAGGAATATAAGATAGAGATGTGGTAGTCCTTTGTCAGTTTTCAGAAACCCCATTCTGCATTGGCCCTTGTGTTTATATACATCCTTGTCCTAACATGATTTTATTATGATTTTTGAAAGATGTGTTGATTCCTTGTAAGTCTTTGTTGTTGTTGTTAGGTGCTGTCAAGTCAGGTCTGACTCATTAGCGACCCTATGTACAGCGGGACAAAACATTCCCTGATCCTGTTCCAGGCACAAGATCTTATTTACATTTAAGCCCATTGTTGCAGACATTGTGTCAATCCATCTACTTGAGGGTTTTTCTTTATTGGATTGACCTACCACTCTCCCAAACATGATGTCTTTCTCCAGGAATTGGCCCCTTCTCACTACATGTCCAAAATACGTAAGACACAGTCTAGCCATCCTTGCTTCCAAGGAGCACTCTGGTCGCACATCTTCTAGGACAGATCTGTTGGTAGATCTTAGGAGTGATAAAAAGCCAAGCAGAATTAACTCAATGTATTATTTGAAAAAACACGCTATTGTCAAAGAGTAGCTGCAGTTTCACTGTGTGATTCATAAGAAATGGCATTGCATAGACATGTTGCTGATGCAGCATCGGTCTTCCTTGTGAACAAATGTCCTCTAATTTGAGAAGTGACAGTACTGGTGCTTTCTTCTGAAGATCAGCTGTGGAGGTCTCTCATAGACTCAAAAGTCTGAGAGGTTCCCATTCTGAGCCCCTAGCTAACTCAATAGCTACAAGTGCATGCTCCTTTGCCTTTCCACTTTGTATGGCCTAACTCTAGAACTTTCATACATCCAAGTGGTCCAATTGTTAAAAGAACCTTTGCAGACACTTGTGTCCTGTCCTCTTGTGATCAATAATCATTATTTGCTGGACAGTGGGATAAATTGCACAGATTTGGGGCTTTTGAGCCACCTAAACAGATACAAGTCAGAATGCCACCAGGCATGGTGCCACACACCTGTAATCCCAGTGATTTAAGAGGTAGAGGCAGGAGGATTGCAAGCTCGAGAACAGAGGCAGTCTGTGTAATTTAGCAAGACTCTGTCTCAAAAAGTAAAAAAATGGGCTGAGCATGCAGCTCAGTGGTACAGCACTTGCAAAGCATGCAAGTGTGAGGCCCTGGGTTCAACCCCTAGTACAGTAAAAAAAAAAAAAAAAAAAAAAATTACTAGTTTTCAAAGATTAACAAAATTTAAAATTACAAAGATTTTCCCCATCCAATCATCTGTGCTGGCTTTTTTAAAGCCCTGAATATAACCAGTATAGTTAATGCCCATGTGTCCACTCAATATATGGCAGATACTCTTTCTTCTAGAAACATCTAAATCATCCACACTATTAAGAATCAGAAGATGCCCTGCAATTCTGCTCATTACTGATAAGCATTTTTACTTACCTAGACATTTAATTGATTCTTTGAGACCAAACTCACAGGATTTATCAAGTCAAAATTCAATAATACAAAAAACACATCATAGATCAATCTGTCTGACTTACTCCCGACAAAGTATACCTATTCCTATTCCTCAGATATCAAAATATCTCCTAAGCAAACCTGATAGCAAAAGAAGCATTACAATGAACACATCAGCATGGAGGTGACAAATATGCTTCCCAGTTGGAGATTCAAGAAGTTGCAGTGGAGTAAAGTCTAGGGGTATCAGATTTTGTGTGCGATCTGTTCTTTTCTCACAATGAACCCACATGGATGCCACTCCATGAATGTCCAGTGTCTCAACACCTCCACCCTGTGGGCAGTAATTACAACCCCTAGAACCAGACTTAAGGTTATCATGAGCCCTTCTGGATTTTCTAGTCTTGCATACCCAGCAAACCTCATGGAAGATGTTGTGGGCTTACCAGCCCCCATGTGTTTGTACCCCTATTCCTTCCACCATAAACTATCTTGCTTTTGATCATCAGAATTTTAACACTTCTTCAGTCACCTCCAAGGCTCTTCTGAACTTTTCACCCTGCTTGGTCCTCCCTAGGTCACAATGGGTCACCTTCACTTGAGTACTTTCGTGACATTCCCATGTTCTCACAGGAAGGCTATTCCCCCTGCTCCTCCTATCTGGACACCAGTTGGAAAGTCCATCTGTACTCGAGCTCTCTGGACACCAGATACAGCAGCCTGTGCTTCCCTGTCCTCCACAAGCAACACCTCACACCATCGTTTCCCTGAAGAGCAGCACATCAACTACTGCTTATGTGAATTACAATTATCAATGAGAATACTTGATGGTTAAACTCTTTCCACGAGTCAGAGAACATCTCAGGGAACCTGACTTTCCATTGGTCAGAATTAGTCTGGGCTTCTGTGGGAATGGCATTTTTAAATGTCAATACCTAAGCCTCTAGTTCTTCCTTCCTTTCTGTTTCCTAAGATAGAAAAGTGTCTTTATTTGCCATGGATATGAGCCAAAGCGGAGAATACCAAAAAGATGTCTATCTCTGTTTTATTGACCAAATAAAGGCTTTTGACTGTGTGGATCACAATAAATTATGGATGGCATTGTAAAGAATGGAAATATCAGAGCTCTTAATTGTACTCATGAGGAATCTGTACATGGACCAGAAGGCAGTCATTCGAATAGAACAAGGAAACACTGCCTGGCTTAAAGTCAGGAAAATTGTGTGCCAGGGCTGTATCCTTTCACTGTATCTCTTCAATATCTATGCTGAAAAAAGAATCTGATCGCTGAAATTTATGAAGGAGAACATGGCATCATGATTGGAAGAAGACTCATTAACAACTTGTGTTATACAGATGACATAACTCTGCTGAAACTGAAGAGGATTTGAAAATTTACTGATAAAGATCAAAGAACATAGCCTTCAGTAGGATTGCACCTCACCATCAACAAAACAAAAATCCTTACAACTAGGTCAGTAAGCAACTTCATGATAAATGGAGTAAAGATTGAGGTTGTCTAAGATTATGCTTTACTTGGCTCTACAATCAACACCTGTGGAAGCAGCAGTCAGGTAATCAAAAGATACATTTCCCTGGTTGCAAAAGGCCTCTTTAAAGTGCTGAAAACTAAAGATGTCACATTGAAGATGAAGGTGCACCTGACTCATGGCATAGCATTTTTCAGCCACATCATAAGGTTGTGAATGCTGGACATTGAACCAGGGAGATATGAGAAGAATAGATGCTTTTGAATTATGGAGCTAGAGATGACTATTGAATGTATCGTGGGCTGCCAAAAGAACCAACAGATCTGTCCTAGAAGAAGTGTAACCGGAGTGCTCCTTGGAAGCAAGCAAGGCTAGACTATGTCTTACATATTTTGGACATCTTGTCAGGAGGGACCAATCCCTGGAAAAGGACATCATATTTGACAGAGTAGCAGGTAGACAAAAGAAAGGAAGACCCTCAACTAGATGGACTGACACAGTGGCTGAAACAGTATAAAATAAAAGGTTGTGTCTCTGGAACAGCATTGGGGAGTGTTTCATTCTGTTGTACACAGGGTTACTGAGGACGACCTGACCGATGGCACCTAAAACCAACAACAACAACATTCCCTGAATTACATCTATAATGATACCAATGAATCTTTCAGATTTCATGGAAATATCAGACAAGCTTTCCTCTGAGGAGTGTTTTCCAGAACACAGCTGGCTTTCTTGAAATTATAAGAAATTTCTGAGAACAAGCACCAGGGGGCGCCAGAGATATATTATGATGCAGCCTCATTACTTACTCCCAGGAAAGTTTGTCTGCAAGCACCAGATGGGTTTGTGCTTCCTCTCTAGATCTTCCTCCATGCAGACTAGTCCTGAAAATAACCTTGCCTTTATCTAGTCTTTATTTTACTGTAGCTGCTTAGCTTCAGCGGGCAGAAAGAGAATTGTCTTTCAACAGCTGCGGGAGCTGATTCCCCCAAGGATGAAAAAAGAATCTCAACTTTCCAGCCAAGAACCATTTATTGAAAGCCAGCTACATGTTTGGCTTTGGTCTTTCTTGATTTAAAACCTAGCATTTTGCTGTTGGACAGGAATTTAGAGTTCTTCTCCCTATCATTGTCATCACCTGTATTCCTCAGGAGGAGATACTAAGCTCAGGGAGGAAAGGTTGTTTGACTAAAGGCATTCAGGGAGTGGGGAGTAGCAATGGTAAAAGACCAGACACTGCAGCTCCAGAACCTTCACGCTCAGAGTTGCTCCAAAGCAGCTTGAACATACAGATCCGTCCTGTCTTTCAGGGCCTAAAGCAGTGAAAAGCCTTTGGAGGCACTCCAAGAGAGAGACTGATAGATTAATAAGTTAATTTGCTCTATTTTTTTATTCTGATACAGAAATGTAATGATTTGATCCCTAAATCCCCAGATATTCTCTTCTTCAGGGATATTCTGTGTTTTAAATCCAAATCACAATTTTAGATTTAAATGAAACTTCCAAGAGTGGAATAATAATCTCTTGGAAATCAAGTTTAAATATTCATTTGTGCCCGTAGCAAGTTGTGGGTTTGCGGAATATCAGAAGCGTCATGAAGACATTCACTTCTTAAAGCACTGAAGTATTTTTAATAGGTTTCTGAAGCAAGGGTGCTATGAGGAGTCACTTCCTCCTATACAGGCTCAGTGCGAACTACTTTCTAGGTGACAGGCACTGTCCTGGCTCCTGGGATGCAGCAAGAAACAGAAGAGACAGAATCCTACTAGGGGAAGTGTAGGGGTGAGTGATCAGCACTGTGGAGATGAAACAAAGGAAGGAAAGGGGCACAGGCAGTACTTGGAGGTGAAGGAACATGCAGGAAGGGCACTCCAGACGGAAGCAACAGCACGTGCCATGGGGTGGCTGCAGAGGGAGCCATGGAGTATGTACCTCCAGGAGCCATGTGTTGAAATCTCATCCTTGTTGTGAAATCTTAAAAGGATGGAAACATAATCAGACAATGATGGTTAGAGGTGAATCCTTTGGGGAGTGATTAGGATCAGGCAAGGTCATCAGGGTGGAGAATCCCATGAGTGAATGAATCCTGGTGGCTTTACAGGGACACAGAGAGAGGCCAGAGGGCACAGACACATATATATGCTCCTTGCTTCTTGCCATGCCATACCTTGTGCCACCTTGGGACCCCACTAACAGGAAAGCCATCACCAGATGTCGGCCCTCAAACTTATACTTCCAGAATTATGAATCTCTATAAACCTTTATTTCTTATAAGTTATCCCACTTCAGGTATTTTATTATAGTCACAGGGAACTGTCTGATACAAAATGCAAACCATTTGACAGAGAGAGGGAGAGAGAGAGAGAGAGAGAGAGAGAGAGAGAGAGATCTAATATATTAAAGAATAACAAAGAAATAACAAAGAAGGCAGTATTTCTAGATGAGAAAGGGAATAGGCCAGAGAAAATCATATCAGCTTTATTTTTTGAAAAGCCAAGAAAAGGAGACTTTTTCTTCAGCCTCAACGTTAGGTTGACCTTTTATAAAATAATGCTTGATTTTCCTTTGGCTGCTGTAAAAGTACATAAAATATCTAGGTTACTATTCAAGCTTCAGGACCTGGTAACAGGGAAACTGTCATCTCAGAACCACTAAAGATTGATTAGCATTGAATAATTTCCATCTAGGACTGGAAATTTTACCTATCTGCTGGAGCTGACAACCAAGACTAATCACACAAGCCAAGTTAATCATAACAAATGAAAATATTAGAGCACCTATAAGTAATTACTACCTAAATGAAATGTCTTTCTGTGCTAAAAATAGCCCCTGAAGATATCAGGTCACCTGTCTTTCAGTTTCCTCCTCTAGATTCATAATTTCATTTGCCTACTGCTTCCCCTCAGGAACTGCCAAGTGTGTTCCACAGGCAACACATTTTTCTTCGTTTTTAAAATGATTATATGCAAGAAATATGTGAGGACATCAAATTATGAGTTCTAAGAAAGTGAGGGTAATTCTCTGGATAAGAATGTGTATTTACAAATGATTTTGAAGCTCATAATCTCTTTCCCACATTTTATCTTCCTGATCTTCCACCAAACACTGCAAACTGGGTGTTTTTATAATCATTGTTGTTATTCATAATTGCATGTGGCAAAACATAGTTAAAGTGTTTTGAAAGCTTTTACGTCCTCTTTATCCCCATCCAACTTCCTATTTTTGCAATTATCTTGATGCCTAAGGGAAGCTGGACTTCATGAAGAACGTAGCATTGTAACTGGAGGAAGACTGACTGACAACCTGTGTTACACAGATGACAAAACTCTGCTGAAACTGAAGAGGATTTGAAACATTTACTGAGGAAGATCAGAGAACACAGCCTTCAGTACAGATTGAGTCACAACATCAACACAACAAAAATCCTTGCAACTGGGTCAGTAAACAACTTCATGATAAATGGAGGAAAAACTGAGAACGTCCAAGATTTTGCTTTACTTGGTTCTACAACCAACACCCATGGAAGCAGCAGTCAAGAAATCAAAAGATGCATTGCATTGGGAAAAGCTGTTGCAAAAGACCCTTTTAAAGTGCTGAAAAGTAAAGATAACACATGGAAGACGAAGGTGCACCTAACTCATGCCATAGTATTTCCAGTTGTATCATAAGGTTGTGAAAGCTGAACATTGACTAAGGGAAGACAAGAGAAGAACGGATGCTTTTGAATTATGGTGCTGGAGATGAATACTGAATATACTATGGACTGCCAAAAGAACCAACAGACAGCCTAGGAGAGCCTAGAAGAAGTGCAACCAGAGTACTTCTTAGAAGCAAGGATGGCTAGACTGTATCTTACATATTTTGGACATGTAGTCAGGAGAGACCACTCCCTGAAGGCCATCATATTTGGGAGAGTGGCGGGTCAACAAAAAGAAGGAAAACCCACAATTAGATGGATTAACTCAATGTGTGCAACAATGGGCTTAAACTTAAAAAAGATTGTGTGCCTAGCACAGAACTGGGGAGTGTTTCATTCTGTTGTACATATGGTTGCTATGGGTCAGACCCGACTGGACAGCACTCTAACAATGACAACAAGTGTCCTCTTGGCCTCAATGAGCTACTTTAAACCCAGCAATAAGATGGGCACTGTGGCACATGCCTGTCATCCCAGTGACTTGGGTAGCTAGGGAAAGAGAATTACAAGTACAAGGCCAGAGGCAGCCTGAGCAATTTAGTGAGATCCTGTCTTAAAACTGAAATAAACAAATAACAAGAGGGTTAGGGGTGCAGTTCAGTGGTAGCACACTTAACTAGCCTGTGTGAAGCCCTGGGTCCAACCCCTCAAAACTGCAAAAATGTAGATAAGTTAAAAAACCAAATCCAGCAGTGAGCAGAAAAGATGTTTATTGGACTGAATTGCTCTTCCTGGGATTCCGTCTTCTCTTTACACATCCCCCCCTTAGCTCTCTTCCTTCAGAACTCCAATGAGACGCTATTCATTCAAGGTGGGCAGGGGCTTCCCTGGAATATGAGTGTCCCTCTGCCCTGTTGTTACATCTACACTTCATACATCCATTATATCATAATTTCTTATACCTAGAACTTCTAACTGTTCACATCAATCCATATTTACTGAGGAAGGATACTAATATGAGTCATCTACCACCTTAGGAAGCTTACTAGAAGATACCAAGATCTGGAAAAAAATAATAATAGGTATGGTAGACCCCATAGGAATTCCACAAGTGGCAGTAAGGCAAAGATAGTAGAAATGGCAAGCAGAAAGATAGAAAAAATAACCTCTACTTCGAGGAACTTGCAGTCATCTGTTTGTGACAGGTGAGCTAGTGAGCTAACGCAGGTAGACAAGGGGAAGCAATGAGAGGTAAGTGCACAGACAGATTGAGGTCATTTCTGTTAACACTTGGGGGATGAGGAGATTTAATACTGGTTGTTGGGCTCAAGGTGATACTGAAAGAGGAAAGAGCACTTAGTATATATTCTGAAGGGGCTGGGATTTAGCTCAGTTGGTAGTGCGTTGCGCTGCAGTCTCTGAGGTCCCAAGTTCAATTCCCAGCACCGCAAAAATGGGAGAAGGACCTGGCAATCCACTCCCAAGGCAATCCTGAAACAGTCAGCCATTGAAAAGCCTATGAGGGTCACTATGAGTCGGATACCGACTCGATGGCACCTAACAACAACAACAACATATATTCTGAAGAAAGGGAAGGCCATCACTATATAGAGATGTCATACAGGAGTCTGGAGATGAACGTGGACATGGGTGCTCCAACCCAGAGAGTGCAAAGACCACAGGACTGGTACATGGAGGAGAAACCTAACTGTGGGTCTAGAAGTCAAGAAGAAGTTTGGCTGTAAGTGTAAAGAAGAGAAAATGTCACAGAAAATGTGGTGTGCAACATAACAAGGTCATGTTACCATCCACCAAGGGGTCCATCTATTACTGAATAGGATAACTAGGATCACCAATGGGTTTTGTGGAAAGACATAAAATAAACAACCTTTAGGGGACCAAATGAATCACATCCCTACAGAAGACAGTTCCCCCCAGAGGGACAATTCACTGATATGGAGAGACACAAGACAATCCCAGTTCAACTTACGCTGTGTCCCCCAGGAACATCGCTGAGTCAGTTTCCCCACTTGTATGATGGAAATTTCACCCTCATTGTATATAACTACTTGTGTTCTTAAGGCCTGATCACCTTTACAGTCTAGAAAATAAGAATCATTGCTGCCTTTTCAACACATTAGAGTTCTCTAGCCCTAGGGTGGGGGGCTGGGGTTTAGCTCAGTTGGTGGAGTGCTGTTCTGCAGTCTCTGAGGCCCTATCTCCAGCACCAGAGAAATGGGAGAAGGACCTGACAACCTACTTCTGAAACAATCCAGAAACAATCAGCCATTGAAAACCCTCAGAATAGCAGAGAAGCACTGACATATTACTGGGCACGGCACAGTGTTGGGGAGTGTTTCGTTCTGTTGTAGATGGGGTTGCTATGAGTCAGATCCGACTTAACAACACCTAACAACACCAAATCCTAGGGCACACAGTAATCAGAGGTTCCGCATCTTAATCTCCTCCATATACCCTTGTGTTTTTCACACAAATACAATCAAAGTCAAATTTCCAAAGTTCCCTGAACAAAATGTAGCATTTTGCTTAGCAAGAATCCAACCTTGACTCCTATTTTCCTAATGCCAATCCCTCTATGGATATTTTCTTGATTCTACCAAACACCTAGGTTCCATAAACACTGAACACTGAATCAATGATTTACATTGATGTGAAACATATATCTAACAAAAATAAATATAAGAGTTATATGTTTATAATTGTATAATTATAATGTTCTATGAGTATGTTGTTGTTGTTGTTAGGTGCCGTCGAGTCGGTATCCAACTCATAGCCACCCTCATAGGGTTTTCAATGGCTGACTGTTTCGGGATTGCCTTGGGAGTGGATTGCCAGGTCCTTCTCCCCTTTTTGCAGTGCTGGGAATTGAACTCGGGTCCTCAGAGACTGCAGCGCAGCACTCTACCCACTGAGCTAAATATCAGCCCCTCTATGCGTATAGAGTTTATGAAAACATTGACGCATTGCTGTAGTCAAGTGCATCAAAGCTCTGGAGTTGGCAACTAGGTTCCATATATAGAAACTTAATCAAATTCTTTGTCTACCCCCTCCCCTATAGTTGTCTGATGGGCTTTAAATGATTAATGTTTGTAGAGCTTATAGCACATTATCTATAAACCAGTAAGTGTCCATCAAATATCATCATAATTATCATCATCATTATCATTATAATTTCTTCTCCCTAATAGCCTGGTGAAATTTTGGAAAAGATGTGATTGTCTTAATTTTGCACAGAGGGTAAACTAAGTCTCAGGATGGATAAAAGGCTTGACGTAACAGACCTGAACAAGAATTTACTGCTTGTGTGTTCTGGTACAGTGATCTTTCCATTGCTATCAGTGATCAGCATGTCCATGTCAGGAAATTCTCATAGTTGGGGAAAAGGTTGGAAAAAAAGAGGGTCATTGAGATGGACAGATTGGAAAAATATTATTCCTTTGCATCTCATGTTCTTGCCAGAAATCAAGTAGATGGAGTGTCTTTTTTCTTTAAATAAAAACCAGTTAGATAAATATGGTGGTTTCAAGGAAGTGAATTAAAAGCCATATACATTCTATTTAAATTTAAAAAATAAAATCAGAAAAGTCAGGTATGAGGGTGAACTTACTGAGTTTGGCTATCATGTTTCTCTCACCAAAATTAATGACTTTAAAGAGTTATAAATACCATAACTCTATATCATGAAACATACATTTTTTTAGGAAAATTTTCCCAGTGAAGTCACCTCAAAATCTTGGGAGTTCAGTAGGACCATAAATATCCAATTCAAACCTCAGGAGCTTAAAGAAAAAAATTCAAAGTTTTTATAGCAATAGAGAGGAAATCCCTTCACTGTATGCACAATTTCACCTACTTGTAGGTCAGTCTTATTTTAGCTCTTGTCTACAATTCACACCAGTTTCTATAAGAGAAATGGGGTCTCTCCAGCAATTTTCTGGTTTTCTAGCTTAATGAAATAAAAATCCTGGTGATTTGTGCAAGAAAGTAAAACTAAGATAAACTAGTATCCGCTACTGATAAATATTTAACAGATGTGGTCCAAATCTGTCTGCCAGTTGGAGGAGGGAGAAAAGTTCTATTTCACAGCTCAGATATAATTATTGGCCACATTTCTCCAAGCAAAGACGGTGACATTGGCTCATTCCCCGGGAGAATTTTGGTCTGATCTTGGCACTGGGCTTTGCTTTTCTTTAACAGATTGCAGCAATATACCCTTCACTTGACCCAGTTTATTCATTCAGAAGATACCTGGAGCCAAAGCCATGCATAAGAACTAGAAAAGGAAGAGGCAAGCACAGACTGTGTTTATATAGCCACCAAAAGATGAGAGTGAAACACATAGATTCCAGGCACTACTGACTGCACTTGTCAGTGTGGCTACAGTAGACCAGATTCTTGTGTCAAACAATCACTTGACCCAGCCAGTTCACTCAGGAGTTACAAGAACCTTTCCCCAGACCCTGATAATCACATTTTAGGACAATTTTACAGACAGTAGTCACTCTTTCAACTACTATGCCCTTTCTACTCCTAAACAGATTTGTGCAGACTTTCCTAAACATTACCACTGAGACGCCTTCCAGTAATTACTGTGACTCATCATTTGGATTTCCAAGCAGCTGTTAAATAATATGAGCAGGATGTTTTGACCATTGGCCTTGACCTGACTATTTTCACCCCAAGGATGTTTTGGCCTAAGCTTGTATTCCAGAGCTTAGGTGGCCAACACACCATAATTACATTCATTTCCTACTTTTACACTCTGCCCTGCTAATCATTTTCCTAACACCGTTACTGAAAAAAAAAATGTAAAACACTAATCTGATCATATCCTCCCTCTGCATAAAATTACTAACTCCCAACCACCAACAAAAAGCCAACATTACAATCTGACCCTGCTTCACCTGCCTCTTCTCATCCCCGATTCTTCTTCTAATATAATTGGTCCCTGGGGGCAAAGCACATCCTGCATCTGTCATGCATTCATTTATGCTTTTCTACTCACTCAAGATCACCCAGAATGGTCTTCTTTTTCCCCATACAAAGAATCCCTCATGACCGATCTCAAGGAATCCCCACCTAGGAAACATTCCTGGACAGTTCTGGGCCCTGTTCCTCTCCATATCTGCACACAGGATGCATATATTCTGCCAGTCATTGTCTTCTGCTTGACATTTGTTGGTAGTTAATGTATATTTTTTATTCATTTGTGCATATTTTTCTCACCAGTCATTGAGAGCAGAGCCAATGGCTTATCTTAATTACATAGATCATTATTGCACTTGGGATTGGGCTCTTGATACACTATAGATTAGGAGGGCAGTTGGACTTCCTCTTCCCCATCATTCTGTGTCCATTTCAGAGCTGTGTGTCCCACCACAGAGGACACAGTGACTTGTCATATAGGGACGGACTTATTGTTAGTCAAGAATATGTGCAAAGGTTCACTATTTACTTGTTGTTGTTGTTGTTGTTGTTAGGTGCCGTCGAGTCGATATCCGACTCATAGCGACCTTCATAGGGTTTTCAATGGCTGAGTGCTTCAGGATTGCCTTGGGAGTGGATTGCCAGGTCCTTCTCCCAGAAGTTCCAAATCCTGGTTGAGTTGATTTGACCTCACAGTCATGGGTCCTATCCCTTGCCATACAACCAGGGCTTGCTGAGTTGCTTTAAGTAATTCTATGGGAATGTAAGACCTAGATAGGAATAAGCCATTGAGAAACAGATGTTCCCCCATGGAATCTAACTTTTTGAGGAACCAGTTCAACCTGGCACTGACATAGTCAGAATGTATATATGCTGATTTTATTTTTTAAAGTGTTTTTGGCTAGTTTTACCATCATCTGAACATCAATGACTATGCGATATGAAATGATCATTGTTTATTATATCAATATGTATTGAGCACTTACACCTAGCCCAAAGACACACATGGATGGTGATTCTCTCACTGCTCTTGAGGGTTGCTCTGTGCCTATTTTAGAGAGAAAACAGCTGAAGCTCGGGAAAGTCAAGCAATTGGCTACTGTACAAAAATTGGGTGGCATAGACTCCATTTAAGGTCCTTGATTTCTTACCCCAGCCCTTCCTCTACTCCTTATGATGTTTTTTGGCCCACATTCAGGGTGACTGCTCTGCCTGGATTTCTGAAGTCTTTCCTGGATGGTCAGTGAACTTATGATAACGACATAGCATGGGGACTATGCCCCTGCTTTCCATACAACTTAGAGGAGGCCAGGAGACCAACCTTTCCAAGTAGTGGGGAGCACTGTGTCCAAAGCACCTTTCCCATAAGACCAGGATAGGTTCTAGATCCAAACACTATCTAGACCTCACTCCCCCAAAGAAGGCTATGTTTCAAAATGTTCTTTTCTGCTGACATACATTACTCAGGAAGACCTCATAGTTTCCCTTGGATGTGGGCCAATTTGATTACCTCGTTTTTCCATGCTTGGAAGCTGCTATGCAATAATTCCTTTAAACTCTACAAGACTACGAAAAATTTAACAGACAAGGCGACATTGGTCCTTGAGAATATTTTAGATTTGAACACTATTATTATACATTTACAGGGAGAACACAAAACTGTCACTGAAAACCAGTCTTATCTTGGTCAGCACAGAGCTCTCAGTTGCTCCCTTTCCAACCCCAACAGGAAAGAGAGAATTCTTAGGAAACTGGCCTTTGACATCATGGCAACATCCCAGACATTTTCCAGTTTTGCTTTCCTCTTCTTTCCAACCTGTTTGCTTGTTCTTAAATATCCTCAGGACTTTCTCAGTCTTTTCAAGTGGGGTTTTAGATCTCTTCCTAGCCACTTTTGACTATTGCCTTGGTAGGATGGTCAACATGATTTCAATTCCATTTTGGTACTTAAAACCGGTCTTAAAACATCCCTTAGCCTTCCCATGAGTTTACCCCACAAGCATGCTCAGTCTAGACCCCAATGCTTCCTAGCTGAATTCTGCTCAAGAGCAGAGTCTAAACAGGCACACAGAAAAATAATGAACTATGTCAGACTAAAAGCTTTACGAGAATGTTTGATTTCTTTATTTGATAGTAATATTTTTAGTTATTTATTTTTTCATGAATATGATAGAATTTGCTTTGATATTCTACAAACACATTTCTCTTATGCCTTAACCCATTTCTCTAATGTCTTAAGACAGTCCTGGACAATATTTTCCAAGTTTTTCCAGTTATATATGCAGTAGCTTTTGTGTCTTATTTAGCCAACATAAATGTAGGTGAATGTGACTGAGAAAGATGTTTAATATCCAAAGGCAGTATGTCTTTCTCAGTTGAACTAAGTAGCTCCAGTCTGAGGCAGCCCTAAGGAACAGCGTGGCCTTCACACTGTCTTTCCTGGTATCGTCAAGCTGGTACCATTAGGTTGATAAAATAAAGGAAAGAGGGAGGATTAGTAAAGGAATGAGAGTTGTGTCTAAGAAAGGATCTTAACTGTAGTTATAGGGACATACAACTGCCTAGAAGAAAGTTGAACAGGAGTCGACAAAGTTTTAGGAAGAAGAGAATCTTCAAGGGATTCACTGCTGAAAACTGGAAGTGCTTTTGGCTGTTCAAACTTTAAATAAATCCTGGGCTCCAACTTACACAAGTAGAAATAAGACTGCCAAATCTGATCACCCTGCAGGGAGCACATACTCCCCAGCACTCACCTTAGCTGTGATCAGAGAGGATAACAGACAAGGAAGAATCTCCCTGAAGAACCACAGAGGAACTTCCTCTTCTGTGAAGACAGAGACAGAAATTCTTTTCAGGATGAATCACAAGTGCTGAGAAACAAGGTCTCACTCATTTTTACCTTTCCAAAGAAGAGTATATAATGCTTATAACTTATCTCTTCTCTTCCATTTTAGTGTGTGTGTGTGTGTGTGTGTGTGTGTGTGTGTGTGTATTGAAAGTAGATGCTACATCATTTGGCTTTTCTAGGTTTTAGGAATCGAGACTACAAAGAGTTATATCCCAATCTGATGGGCAGAATGGCTGATTCCGCAGAAATCTTGATTTGAGACAGGTAAAGTGACTTGATGGGACTTTGGGTTAACTTCCTTGGATAGGAGATGAATTTGTTTCTATATGAGAAGACGACACTGATTCTTGGTGTTTTAGACCACTTGGGCCGCTATCATAAATGGAGTGGTTTATAAATGATAGATATTTATTTGTCCGCAGATTCAGTGTCTGATGACTTCCTACCTTCTCAGAAGTAGAGAATTTTCAATGTATCCTCATATGGTAGAAAGAGCTACCTAGCTCTCCAGCCATCTCCCCAAAACCCTTCTTCTGTGTACTATCTCATTAGGGATTAGGTTTTAGAATATAAATTTTAAGGGGATGAAGATATTCAGATTGTACAACTAGCAGAAATTTCTTCTTTTCTTGAATGCTTAGTTCATAGACCTCATTTCCCAGCCTCTCTAGCAGATGCATTATGCAACTAAGATCTAAGCAATGTTGTTACTTTCAAGACTCAACCATGAGCACCTCCTATACAGATTTTCTTACTTCTTTTTTTGTTATTGTTGTTCAGCATCTTGCTCATTCAGACAATCTGGTTGAAGATTCTGAGAGAGATTTTAAAGGAAGGCAAAGCCTAGGTCTTTAAAACACTGTGTGGACATTATGTAAATAAGAAATGAATTTCTCCAATTTGTATCATATAGAGTTTGTTCTAGCAGCTAGAGTTAGATACCCTGATTAATCTCAAATTCATCATACCATAAGCTACAGTCTTTGACATGCATACTGCAAAGAATAACGTTACTTCTCCATCAGCAACTGGTATACTTATCGTGGAAAAACCTGGGAACAACACCACAATGGAGAATTCAGCTTCTGCTTTAATGTCAATCTAAATAGTGACATTTCTAATAAACTTCAGATTACTCACTAAGATTCCGCCCATTCATGGTAGAGTGTCTCAGTTTCCCTAGATGTAAAATAGGTGCTATAGTTTGATCTGGAATATTCCTGAAGTCCATGTGTTGAAGGCTTGATCCTAAGCCTACGGTCCTACTGGGAGGTGGTGGAGGCTTTAGGAGGTGGAGCCTAATAGGAGGAATGAGGTCATTGGCAGCCTGCTCTTGAGGGCATCCTGGGACTCCAGCTCCTTCCTGCCGCTCTCCACTTCCTGGCCACCATGATTGTGTGAGCTCCTCCACACAATACCACCACAATGCACAATGCTGCCATAGCCCCAAAACAACAGGGCTAAGCAACTATGAACTGAACCCAACCAAATTATGAGCCACAATAAATCTTTCCTCTTATTTGATTATTTCAGGTGTTTTGTTGCAGTGATGGAAGACTGACTAGCACAATAGGCAATAATGGTTCTTCATTATGTTGCTCTTCTAAGGCTAAATGAAACATATAAAGTATTTAGCATAGTGCACTGAGTACATATTTGCCCAACAGGAGATTTTTTGTTTTTCTTTTGTGTTTCATTTTGACCATGCATAAGAAACAATTGATCCCAATATTTCCAGAAAACTTAGTCTCAGTTAAATTTGGGAGGATTATGTAGAAAAGGAAATTAGGTCACAAACTTTTGTGGGAAAAATTTCATGTCCAGAAAGAAAGAAGCATCATTCTAATCATTTTGGTCAGAATGAAGCTGTTACTAGAATAATACCAATAAGCTAACAGCTAACCTCTTTTCACTTTTTAAAAGAAAAATACAAAGCTCCTGTTTCCTTGGCTAAGGAAAACACCACACACACACACACACACACACACACACACCATCACATCACATACACATATTTTGGTGCTCAATAGATCTGCCCAACTAGGAAGTCTTTGGCAGTTGAAATCATGGAAGGTACTTGCCATAAAACAAAACAAACAAAAAAACAAACAAACAAAAAACAACAAAAAAACAACTCAAGTGCTGCTGGGTGTGCTAGAGCACACCTATAGTCCCAAGAACTTGGGCAGGGGAGGTAGAAAGATCCTAAGTTTGAGGCTAGAGGCAGTCTATGCAACTTGCCAATACCCTGTCTCAAAATAAGAAGTAAAATGCCCTAGTGTTTAGCTCAGTAGTGGAGCACTTGCCTAGCATGTGTGAAGCCCTGGGTTCAAACTCCCAGGAAAATAAGAGGGAAAAAAAAGGAAAAGAAAACCTCAAGATTAGCAGAGGCAATGTCCTCATACTTTTCAAGGTCATGTGGTATGAAACAGTTTGCCTAAAATTGACTTTCTGGTTATTCCTGAAATATACACTGGCATAATGTTCATGTTAATGAAATAAGAAAGGCCACTATGACATTGATAATGACTACAACTGCATCTGTGATTATTGCAACTGTACAACTGCTACCATTATTGCTTTTATTAATGCTGTTGTAATGTTGTTAACAGTGAGAAGGATGATGTTAATAATGATAACAATCAAATATTGTACTATTCCCTGTAAATACATTAACTTATCTATTCCTCAGACAGCCTTTTGTGAATCATATTGTCACCTCTGTTTTAAGGAAGAATGTAAATGTAAACTTCAGGAAAAAAGGGACTTTATTATTGGTGTATCTCTGGTGTCCAGAAAGTATTATTATAAATTACTTAATGAATGTTTTCTTTTCATTTCTAGCCATAAATCTAGATTTTGTTAATAAGAAAAGTGGAAAAGTGTAAAGAGGAGGAAAGAGAGGAGAAGGAAGAAGAAATTGGCTAAATTCCTTGAGTATCTAGTGTTTTTCATGGTTTATGTCAAGATTCACACACATCTTCTTATTTTATTCCCACAACTACCCAATGTGAGATGGACATTGTATTGAATCCATTTTCATATAAGGAAATGGATTCTTAGCGACTTTGACTAAATTATCAAAGATCACAGAACTTTGAGAGCATCTTTTCTGATTTAGCTACACAGGCAATCAAATAAAAAGTGCATTTTTGTTGTAATAACCATATTTGCCTGGTTTTCTAGTGAAGTTGTTTCAACTAATTTCCTCTAACTTCTCTTTCTAAAATTTGTTTAACATTTTTCAACTTTTCATGTGAATTCATAATTTATTTTATGATGTTTTTTGGAAAAGACAAGATGATAGATTAGGAATGAATAAATTTATAAAAGATCAATTAATAATCTGAGATCTCATTATAAAGATAAAATCATGACAAATGAATCCATTAATAATTTAATGACCTCTAACTAAAACAAGTATCAAATATAGAAGGCAAGATTCTTTCTCTTCACCAATACCTTTTTCTTGAGAATACATTTTTCTAGGAACTGGGTTTTATTTTCTCAATAATTTTAAGTATGAAATCTAAAATTCCAAGTTCCTTTGCAAAGCAACCTTAATGCATTTCAGGGAAACTAAGCCATTCCCTATGGAAGAAGCACCTGGCAATCCACTCCCCAAGCAATCCCAAAACAATCAGCCATTGAAACCCTTTTTCCAGTTTACTTGCTTTGCTCCTTTGTCGAAAATAAGGTGGCTATAGGTGTGTTGAGGTATATCTGGGTCTTCTATTCTGTTCCAGATGTCTTCGGGCCTATTTTTGTGCCAGTACCAAGCTGTTTTTGCAACCACTGCCTTGTAGTAAAGTTTGAAGTCAGGGATTGTGATTCCCCCTGCATTAGATTTGCA